>ML260733.1:0-90438 GCA_005239495.1 Nicotiana undulata | reverse complement strand
TGAGACCCATTGGCTAAAGTAACAGTGGGAAGAGACTGTGAATACGCAATATTTGACAAAAGTGATTCATTACCAGAAATATGATCAGAAGGGGCTGAGTCCACAACCCATTGTCCAAGAGTACTAGACTGGGAAACACAAGCAAAAGAATTACCAGCAACAGAAGTATCAGTCTGAGTAACAGAGGCTACTTGTGGAGATGTCTGCTTACTTGCTCGGTACTGAAGGAACTCATTATACTCTCCTTCAGATAAAGAAAGTCTATGGTTACCTGTAGTCACGGTTTGAGCAACATAAGCATTTTTGGGTGAACGACCATGTAAAGAATAGCACACGTCACGAGTGTGTCCAAGTTTATGACAATAAGAGCACTTGGGTCGAGACCTTCCAAAACGACCTCCTCCTCGTCTATTCTCCATAGGTAGAGATGCCCGATTGTCTACTGACTGGGATACGAGAACAAATGAGTCAAGTGTCTGTGATGAGCTCACTGGGTGACTTGGTGCTGCAACAAGGCGAAGTAATCGAGAGAATAATTCATCAACTGTGGGGACAGTCGGACTAGCCAAAATCTGATCGCGTACTGAGTCAAGATCATTAGGAAGTCCAGCAAGACTAGAAACATCTTTTGTTGTTGCTTTTAATAATCACATTGTCAAAATATTTTGGCGTACAATAAGTACGTGACCAATGACCATTTATA
This sequence comes from Nicotiana undulata, assembly GCA_005239495.1. NCBI lineage: Eukaryota > Viridiplantae > Streptophyta > Magnoliopsida > Solanales > Solanaceae > Nicotiana > Nicotiana undulata. The sequence goes on along the minus strand of ML260733.1, from coordinate 89,735 downwards.
CCATAATAATGACATTATTTTCTTATTTCTTCTCAAACCTCCTTCTAGAGGTGAGTGTAGTATATACCACTAGCACGCTCATATTCTCCCAAGAATGAATATGTATTAATAAATCACATGTTGTCACATCACACAATGAATGGACCATAATCATCTATATGTGCTTTACAAAATCTCATGTCAAATTGACGACAAATATTCACAGAGTGAAGGGTTATTTTGAGAACTCTTATTGTTCTCATTACCACAATGATGACGATAATAATTTCTTCTATTGCCACGTCCACATTCGTTGATACCTTCACGGTAATAATTTTGTCTTCTTTCAGGCTTATCACATATTGCTAACACATTCTCTTAAGGGAATGAGAATGAAACAAATTCAATGGGACGAGTTTCCACTTTTTGTACTCATAATCATACATGAGTTTGATCATGGCATATAAATTTTACCACTTCGAGTGACTATTATTCTTACAAACTCTATTAGAGTTACAATAAAAATTTATCGTCTTTGCTTGTATTTAAAATCAAATAATAGAATGTCAAGAATTTAAAAGAGAAAAATAAAGTAAAATGTTTAACTTAAATCTAGAATTTAATCATGAATGAATTTCATGGAACAATTGACAATCATTATGCTCAATCCAAAACTTCTACTCAATTGATTAGAGTGTCGTGTTGATAACGTGTTATAAAACAATAAAAGAAAGAAGAGTATTGGAGAGAAAAGTAGGGAGAGATAATTCTTATTGATTTGAAGTAAATTACAATGGAATATGACCCCTCTATTTATAGGAAGAGTGAATTACCCACCAAGTAAAATCCCTACAATCTCTCTAAAATATATACATTCACCGTAAATAAAACTCTATTTATAACAATCATGACATTATTCAATGTTTTTTTTGATAAACAAGCTATTATTCAAGTGCTAATACTATTTTCAAAAATATTTTCTAGGATAAAATATTTGATGGAAAACATTTTTCGAGAAATAATTCTCATGAAAATGTTTTCTGTTCTAGCAAAAAAGTTTCTCGGCCTTTGATTTTAGCATTTCATCCATAAATTTTGAGTGTCTATTTATTTTTTTATTGACGTCTTAAGCCAATAAAAATCACGTGAACTAATCGAGGCTACAAATTAATTTCTTTACCACCTTTATAATTAACAAAACACGGAGATTTCAAAACAGTAATTAAGGGCCCGTTTGACCATAATAAAAGATTCATTTTTTTCAAAATTTATTTTACTTCTTTTTTTGAAATTGTTATTTGACCATGAAAATTTCAAATTTCAATTGAAGTTGAATCTCGAATCTCATAAAAGCTCAAAAATAGCTCTGAATTGTATTCATATCCAAACACAACTCTTATTTTTAACTACCATTTTCAACTTCAAATATTTTTCAGAAATTTCACAGTTTTTATGTCCAAACACCCACTAAGCTAGCGTTTGACCATAGATTCCCAAATTTGTTTTGAATAATCTGTTTTGGGTGAAGTTTGGCTTGAAAATGAAAATGTGTTTGGACATACGATTTCAAAACATATTTCCCAAATTTATTTTGGAAAAACATGTGTATTATGAGGGATTTAGTTGATTTAAGGATTTAAGATTTTGTCAAAATATAGATAAATTTATAGCCAAATAAAACTCAAGTTTATTTTGACAAAATCTATGGTCAAACGGGTCTTAAGATATTTGCAATGGGTATGTTTTTGACAAATAGGTTTTTTCCACAAATTGCAAGCCAAAAGCCCTTTTTGTGGAACATTTGGAATTGTGATCACCCAAAAAAGTAGAGTAGAGTGAACCAACACGTAATACTTATACTTAGTGGAAAATAAAAGGACAAAAACACGTTAGTATTTCTTAAAAGAAAGAAAGCAACACGTGAAGTGGTGCTATATAGCCAGTTGCGGGTCACTGTCAAACCTAGGAGACAAAATCATCTGACAACAAAAATAGTAGAAGCAAAAACTCGGCGACTAGACCTCTTTCTTCCTCAAGTCGATTCGTTTCTGATTTTGATGGCTTCTTTGACTTTACCGTCGTCTTATTCAACTTCCCTCTCTTCTTCCTCTACATCTCTCTTCTCTTCTTCTTGCTCCTCTCTCACTCTCAAACCAACCCGCCTTCCCAGCTACGTAGTAGTAAGTACTAATTAATTACCTTCCTCATTCTCATTTGCTTGTCATGGGTAATTTCATTTATCTAACCTTTGTTATTGCTTGATGATTAGTCTTAAAAATCATCAGTCAGTCATTGCCTTGAGGTAGAATTCCATGATCACTTTCAGTTAAAATTAAACTGGTTGTTCTTTTAGATGGAGGAGATGTAATAAAATAATCTTTTTTTCCTCTTTTCACATAGTTTCTTATTTAATTTGCTCTTGTTTATGAGTTATGACAAATGATTAGGATGTGTACATGTAATTTTCAGTTTTCCACCACCCTCTACTATTATACTTCCAACAGCTTTTTTCTTGCATAGAAAGTATTTGCATTAGAAAAACTGTGATTTAGTGTACCTTGTATGAACTTTTAAAGTACATAAAAATATCTCTAAAAAATTATGATATAGTATTAAGGATTAGTTTGTTATGATTTTGTACTCTGAATACTGCCATTCTTGGAATAAAAGCTTTTACTGAATTGTTTATAGTTACTCCCTGTTTGGAATAAGAGACAAGAGATCTATCTCTTTGAAGGCAAAAAGACTTTCTTTTTCTTCACTTTGTCAAATGTTCTATTTGGTTGGTTCAAGGTCTTTGGAGCTTATGCAAATTAAACTTTTTTTTTGTTTTATTAATGCTTGTCCATGTTTTTTGTCTTAGAATTGTGAAATCAATAAAGCAGTGGATGAGAAGCCTATTATTCCAATCATTAATGACGAGAAGCTTCCAACATTCTTACAAGCCAAACGCTTACAGAATGCAGTTAGAAGTAACAACACCAAGCTGAAGATATTTTCCGGAGCTGCAAATCCTTCACTTTCTCAGGTAAATAATTCTATATACGACTATATGATGGACTTGGGCGATGCCTACTTATCAGTAATGCCATATACTGACATTGTCTTTGATGTCACTATAAGGTGTAACATTATCCCTATTCTCTTGAATGACACTGGGATCCGCTTATATGTTACGTTCTCTGTAAATTTTGAACGATGAAAGGTTAGCATTTACGTTCAATATTTTCCAAGATTCTAAGTTGATACTTTGATAGACAGGTTGGTGACTTATATCAAGTAGTATGCCAACCTCTTCCCCACCCAAAGAGTTGCATATTATAATGTGCTTTCATGATGGAGCTTCGTAAGGACAAGAGTGGGGAAGTATAAACTCTCTCAGTTTCATTTTATGTTGCATTGTTTAACTGGGCATGATGTTTAAGATGTTAACTTCACTTATATGTGGTCGAAAAAGAGGGAAATATCACATCAAGGTTCAAGTGTGAATATAACAACAACTATTATGCCTCAGTATCAATGAAGTTGCGGTCTGAATCCTCACTGATCATATTTCTCCATTTATCATCCATAATCATACCAAATAGAAGTAAAATAATATATATAAGGTTAAGATGCTCCTAGTAAAGCATCAGAGCTATATAAACGCGCTAACATGACAAACATATTCCCAACTAGTTGAATCCTATATAGATCTTTTTCTTTCATTGTTCCCTGTCTTTAGCTAATTCTGCATAGATTCCAAGAAATTATAGGTCTTTTAAGACAACTTTCTTGCATTTAAGTGTGAATAGTCTTATGAATTTGAATCCTGGAAACAACAGCTACACCTCAATTCTAAACTCAAGTTCGGATCGGCTATATGAATATCACTTACCAAGTCGAGCCACTTAAGCTCATCTTAAGACCAATTTAAATTCTGAAAGGTGGTATAGAAATAGAATGCTAAACGTTTTTGAGCTTCCTAATATGGAAAGAGGGTCTTATAAATTGGAACATAGGGAGTAAGTTATTGGGGGATATATGAGGTCTTAGTAGCTTAAGTTTGTCATCATCTAATGTGTCAACCAAATACACATAGTTTGGACTTGTCACACGAGGAAATGGTCACCAAATCGTGGGGGACTCCCTGTAACTGTATATTTTTCTTTCCCTTGAGCTTATTCCATTGTGCCTACATGGACATAGTTTGTTATTACAGAAGATGGTGTATGTTTCAGGGTGGACACTGTTGCTTCAATTTCTCTTTCCTCATGAAGTAAAAACTTTTGAATTAACTGATATATTTAATATTTGATTGCCAGTCTTTTAAAGATTGTATGGGAAGTGAAGTAGAAATGCATTTTAGTTTCAGCTTAATAATGTTAAGGATTAGCACAAACAGCCCCGTCCACCCTCTTCTTTCTGGTCTTAATTTTCTGGACTCCTATATATCAAGGTGATGAAAATTGAAATTAAAAGTAAACAGGAAGACCAGTGAAGAAGGATGAAATTGAGTAGTATTTATTCTTTTTTCTTTTTTCAAAAGTTGCCACCGTCCTTATCTATGTCTAAAATGTTCAATTGCTGCATGAATTATTATTTGAGCTGTGAAATCCATTGAAATGCTGTCAACTTTTACGTCATACTTCTTTTCTCAGCTGATGTAGTCTTTTTCTTTATCACTTAGGAAACTGCTTGCAACATGGGGCTTGAACTGGGAAAGATCAACATCAAGCGCTTTGCTGATGGTGAAATTTATGTCCAGTTGCAGGAGAGTGTCCGAGGCTGTGATGTTTTCTTGATTCAGCCCACTTGTCCTCCAGCCAATGAAAACCTCATGGAGCTTTTGGTGATGGTAGATGCATGCCGAAGGGCTTCAGCCAAAAGAATCACCGCGGTGATTCCATATTTTGGATATGCCAGAGCCGATAGGAAGGCAAGTTTCTTTTGTGTGCAGATTTTATGTTTGGTTAGTTTTCATATTTTTTGACTCCAAGGAGTTATCACTTGTTGAAAAGAAACGAAAACAATGTTTACAGCTTCTGGTCTTTGACATAAATAAATAATTAACAAAAAGGATCATTTTAAGTAGGTTTTTATTTATCATATTTTATATGGCTTCAGACACAAGGTCGTCAATCCATTGCTGCCAAATTGGTTGCAAATATGATAACGAAAGCAGGTGCAGATCGTGTTCTTGCTTGTGATCTTCATTCTGGGCAATCCATGGGCTATTTTGACATCCCAGTGGACCATGTGTACTGTCAGGTAATCTTTCAGTATGTCAGTATCATTAAGAACTGAAAATTTATTTAGCTGATAGGCAGTTTGCCTTTTTTGTACACGCTAGCCTGTTATCCTTGATTACCTTGCTAGCAAGAAGATTTGTTCCAATGATCTGGTGGTGGTCTCTCCTGATGTTGGAGGAGTTGCTAGAGCACGTGCTTTTGCAAAAAAGTTATCTGATGCACCTTTAGCCATTATCGACAAAAGACGCCAGGGCCACAATCTTGCTGAGGTATTTTCAGAGCTGGAGTTTGTCTTTCACACTTAATACAGTTTTCATCTCCTGTGGCATTCGGTTTCTTAATTTAATAAATATATGAGGTAGATGTATCCCAGTTACATCAGTGTGCTTGGTATTCCTTTTCTTGGTAAGTATGGGAAAACAAAATAGGTGCGACAAAACCTTTTCATAGTCTGATTTGGCTTGAGACCGAAGTGTTGGTCTTACACTTATTAGAGATGCCTATACAAGCTGGGGTCTTTGGAGAGTTAGCCAGTGAAGAAAATCTGGCTAATGTTTCCTGACGGTATTTTGTGGTGCATATGGATATAAAGAAATTGCAGGTGTTTTGTTGGATTTCTAACTCGCAACCACTCTTTGAAAGCTAGGTGTTTGACGAATAACCTCTTTTGCTGGTGCAATTTGCACAAATTCAACTAATATGCAATGGAGCTAATCTTAATTGCATTTTTCGTTGCATCCTCTGATGCTATCAATTAAAATACTTACCCTTTAAAAAAACACATGTGGGGATGTAGTTTCACCACTATATCATACTTTAGTCCCCGGTGTCGACCTAGCCAAGTTATGGACGAGCCAAGCAAGTTTCTTTTTCGTGGAATCCTAACTTCTTGAAGCCCTTTCACTCCTAATTCTGTTCTTTTTCCACTTTTTAAGGTATTAAAGGAAGGTAGAAGAGGCCCCCCTGATTTTTTGGGGGCCCTCTCTTGCCACTGAGTTTAGGCCCCATGATAAATGCTCTGTAAAAGATCTTCATGACTGGTAATTTGATAGTGGGTGCAATGAAGTTTCTTCCGTAAGGTATTCCATGTAGTTGAGCAATATAATCTTTAAACATGAAGTTATTCTTTCCCATCTATTGAAAGAAATTTTTCGTCTTAATTATGTTTATCCTTGTGTGGATCTAACTTGGGTTCTACTATTAACTCATTATATTGGCCGAGTCTGTCACGACCCGAATTTACCCTCCGAACGGTCTCGTGACGGCACCTAGTCTCTACGACTAGGTAAGCCTAAATTGTGGAAACAAAACAGTAAAGAAGAAGAAGTAATACTATAAAAATTTAGCCGCTCGGCATCTACAACTTTCATTTACCCCAAAACCCGGAATATCACAAAGTCACAAGCTTTACAACTATAGCTCTATACAAAGGAGTTTAAGAAGAATATCTCTGTCTATGAACTCTATCTATACTAGAGTGGGAAGGGGACTCGGAGGGTTCTGCGGACGCGGCAGAAATACCTCACGGTCTCCTAGCAGCAGCTGCAATACTCCTAGCCGGAACGCTGTGTACTGGTACCTGGATCTGCACATGGGGAAAACGTGCGCAGGAAAGGCCGTGAGTACTCCACATTCGGTACTCAGTAAGTGCCAAGCCTAACCCCAGTCAAGTAGTGACGAGGTCAGGTTGAGGCTCTACTGAGTTTGAAACATAATAAGACAGTTATAAGATTGAACAACGAAGAATCAGTAGAAATAATGATAAGCAGATATTTAGGAAAAACTAGAAGAAATGAGTAAAAGAAACTCTCGGCTCAACACAACATATAACTCAACAAAAATCATGCAATGCAATACATGGGAAAGCTCCCGGATCTCGGTCCGTAGTCCCAATTTAAAGATGCAATGCAGTACAGGGGGAAAGCTCCAGGATCTCGGTCCGTAGTCCCAATTTAAATATGCTATGCAGTACAGGGGAAGCTCCCGGATCTCAGTCCGTAGTCCCAATTTAAATATGAAATGCCGAATGGATGTCGGATGCAACGTAATTAAACAGTTTAGGAAGGATAGTAGACAAGAATAGGGTAGGACTACCTAAGCATGGCTCAATTAATAGCAAATAAGTGGAAAAATCAGGTAAAGCAAGTAGACATATTTAAATCCAAGGTTAACTACTCAGTTTAAATAGTAAGCAGTAATATAGGAATGAAAATGAGATATGCAAGGGAAAGAACTGTGGAATTCTTGTAAAAATGACCCGCGCACGCACTCGTCACCTCACGTACACGGGATCCTCATACTGAAAATCAGTTAAAAATGCCTAAGGAAAAATCCCCAACACAGAGTTAGGCAAGCCACTTACCTCGACTGTGCAAATCAACTCCGTACCACGCTCTTGCCACGAGTATCTAACTCCGGGTGGCCCAAATCTAATAAATTCGATTGCATAATGTAAATAACACTTTAAGGGAACAAATTAGCTAATTATTTCGAAGCTAATACGCGAAATTAGGAAATGCGCCCAAAAAGTCCCCCGGGCCCACGTCTTGGAATTGGGTAAAAATTACATTTTCCGAACCCCCATCCACTCACGAGTCTAACCATATAAGAATCTCTCAAATCGAAGGTCAAACACCCAATCAAAACTCAACAATTTTGTCTATGAAGTTCTTCCCATTTTTCCCATTTTTTACCCACAAATTTCGAAATTTAAGGTTGAATTTAAGATTGGAATCAAGGAATTTGAACTATATAGGTTAGAAATCACTTACCCAAATCACGCAGGTGCAAATACCTTCAAAAATCGCCTCTCCCGAGCTCCCAAAATCGAAAATGGTGAAAAATAACTTAAACCCTCGGAATTAGGTTCTTAAACACTGCCCAGGCATTTTCTCTATGCGATCGCGGAACCCCAGACGCGATCGCGGAGAACATACTGACACGCGCCCAAAATCCTTCACTGCGATCGCGTTAATAAGTCTGCGATCGCAGACCTCTTGGCCCACAAGCTATACGATCGCATAAGGGGCCACGCGACCGCAAAAAACAAACGTTGACCCCATTCCTCAGACCAAAATCCACTATGCGATCGCGTACTGAGACATGCGATCGCGGAGGCCATCTTCCCAAAGCACTGCGATGCGGATAGTCTTCTGCGATCGCGAAGAACAACTCGCGTGCCTCCCCTAATTACCTTATGCGATCGCGGAGTGAGACCTGCGATCGCGGAGAGCAAATCACTGCTGGTGAAAAACCAGCAAAAACCAGCTAAGGCCTTTTGGCCAAAAGTGTCCGTTTGAACACCCGAAACACACCCGAGGCCCCCGAGACCTCAACCAAAACCACCAACCGACCCTAATACCTCATTCAAACTTGGTCGAATCTTAAAAACACATCTCATAACACCAAAATCATCAAATATGCATAGATTCAAGCCTAAGAACTTATAAATTTCTAAAATCCACATTCGACGCCGAAACACGTTTAAACTCACCCGAATGACCCCAAATTTTGCACACAAGTCAATAAATGACATTACGGACCTGCTGTCGCTTTCGGAATTCCATTCCGAGTCCGATATCAGAATCTCACCTATCGACCGAAATCGCCGAAATTCTAACTTTCGCCAATTCAAGCCTAAATCTACAACCGACCTCGAAAACACATTCCGAACATGCTCCTAACCCCGAAATCACCCAACAGATCTAACGGAGTCGACGGAATTCCATTCCGGATCCGTCTTCACACAGTTCTAGCTACGGCCTGATTTCAAAAGCAAAAATCCACATTTAAGGACTAAGTGCCCAAAATCACTCCGGATTTAACCACTTGACGCTCCGACAAGTTTCAATAACATAATTAGGCATGGGAGAAGCAGCTATTAGGGGATCGGGGCGCCAACTCTCAAAACGACCGACCGGGTCGTTACAGAGTCCGAGTCATCTTATGCATGCAAAGAAACTAAACTAAATCTTCACAAAATAATTTATGTGATTTAAGGACTGCTGCCGCAGTGATCTCTCGCAGTATGCCTGATCTAGGCCAATGTTTAATAAGATTAAGACATCAAATAATTATCGTCCAGTGGTCTTTTAGTTGTTGTCTGCATTTGTCTACAATGGTTCTATACCTTCCACCTCTATTTGTTTCTATATTTTCATGTATCGTTTGCTCTCTTGTGTGTGAATCATCGACCAAATTTTTTATTTATGTTTTACCACTTTCACCTTCTAGAATAAGTAATAACTATCCACCTAAATAGGCAGAAGGCAGTAGCACACATGCTTCACAGTCTATGAATACAAAGAACACGAGTCAAAGAGTTTTCATAGTACTGCACAAAGCAATAAAATGTGATGAACATGTTTAAGTTCTAGGTGCTAGGATCAGTTTCATTTTTTTGGTTGCTTTTCATGCATCCTATTGTGTCCTTGACTCCATGTCTTCTTGTTGCTTACAGGTTATGAACCTGATTGGTGATGTTAAAGGAAAAGTTGCAGTCATGTTGGATGACATGATTGACACAGCAGGTGGGCTAGATTACATTTATCGGGCACTCTGGCTAGCCTCTAACTGGTCCTGATTTTCTCTTCTACCTTTTCGAAGAGATGTTAATGTCAACTGTATTGATTTGAGTGTCCTTCTTTATTCGTTGCGTGGAAATATGTTACCTTCTATTATCATCACTCTTAAGTTTGTGAAGTGTCTCAACAAGAACTCCATCACAGTTTTCACAGTAATTTCCTTAAGTTTCTGTTGCTCTTGCTCTTAGGGACTATTGCCAAAGGTGCAGCACTTCTGCACGATGTGGGAGCAAGGGAAGTTTATGCATGTTGTTCACATGCTGTTTTTAGGTAACATTACTTTGCTTTTGTACAAATATATGAAAATCTTAGATATATTTTGCAGTATGCTTTCAGCAGCATTGTCATTTTGGTAAATATGGATCCATTTTTACGCACGTGATTGTATATGGTGTTATAACTTATAACATGCAGCAGGACTGTTGCTGTGTGAAAATTGTTCTATCCTTTTGGTTGTCCATGAATAATGGGCTTTTCAGGGTTAAATTCCTGTTTTACTGCAACAGAAGCTATTATGGAATGGGAGCTTGGTTGATCCCTGTGCAAATATGGAATCACCATACTTATTCAAACTGACATATTGGTCTTCTGTCCATGTGTTGTGGAATTAGAACTGATAATTGGTGCGAGATTATCCAGCATTACCTAATACAAGAGAAAAACTGGTGTAGTAGTCTTTAGTAGTTTCAAAGATTAGATAAATGATTTCTAGATGTATAGAATCCCATATGGGAGTAAGTTCAAATCATCATGTAAATATCTTCTCTCGAACATCATCCATATCGTTCAAAGCAAATTTAGGTCGTCAAATTGGACATTATGGCCTTATGAGAGGTCTACTTTGTGTTAGACTTGTAAACATCGATGTCAAGACTAGACTTACGATGGCTCTTTTGTGTCTACTGCATACAAATGCTATTGCTCTCTTTCTCTGGCTTTCAACATTTCTGATAAATTCTTTAGACTGGTTAGTAATTTAGTAATGCATATCGCTCGCTATTGCCTTTATTAATCAACTGTTGCTTATTTTATGCTGACAGCCCCCCAGCGGTTGAAAGGTTGTCAAGTGGTCTATTTCAAGAGGTTATCACTACAAACACAATTCCAGTGATGGACAAAAACTATTTCCCACAGCTGACTGTTCTTTCAGTTGCAAACCTTCTTGGTGAAACAATTTGGCGCGTGCATGATGATTCTTCTGTGAGTAGCATTTTCCAGTAGGTAGGAGTACAACCCCTCATTTACGCCTTCTGATTGACTAACTCGCTTGTTTAGCTTCTTCATGCAACTTTTTTCTTATAGAATTTTTCTCCCTTATTTCACTGGATCCTCCACTGGCATGAAATTCCTTTTACTTCCTCTACCTTTGACTTTGTAGCTGCCAGCAGAGTGAACAATATCTTCTATAGAAACCATTGCATTTTCCAAATATTTTACTCTAGTTAAATCAGTAGGATCACGGAAACTAAAAGGGGCCAGCACTATAGAAATGAATGAACAGGAGTCTCACCACATATATATTTATGTGAGACTTGGAAGAATAAATTCTTTAGACTGGTTAGTGGTTAGGTGGTTTGGACATGTGAGGAGCACAGACGGCCCGGTGAGGAGGTGTGAGAGGTTGACATTAGAGAGCCTACGGGGAGGTAGAGGTGGGCTGAAGAAGAAGTGGGGAGAGGTGATTAGCCAAGACATGGCGCAACTTCAGCCAACCGAGGACATGACCCTTGATAAGAAGGTGTGGAGGTCGAGGATTAGGGTAGTAGCGTAGGTGGCCTAGATTGTTCATACCGGTAGTATTAGTACGCATTCTCGTATTCTGTTGGTGGTGGGTTTGTATGACTATTCGTAGTTTTCTTTCATAATCCTATTTTTTTAAAATTCTATTTTGGGATCTGTTATTTTGGCACAAATATTTTTGGCTGATCATCTTATTATCGTGTTGTTTTTATGTTGCTTTTACTTGACTTTTTAGTGTTGTCCCTCCTTGTCTATCTTTTAATTAATGTGGTGCTTATGTTTTCCTGAGCCGAGGGTCTATTGGAAACAACCTCTCTGCCTTCACAAGGTAGGGGTAAGGTCTGCTTACACACTACCCTCCACAGACCCCACAAATAAGACTGGGTATGTTGTTGTTGGATGAATAAAAACAAGAAAAATCTTAGAAATATAAGGTGTGTTTGGTACGAAAGAAAATGTTTTCCATGAAAAATGTTTTCATGGAAAATGAGTGGTTTTATCACTCATTTCCCTTGTTTGGTTGGAGTGGAAAACATTTCCCGAAAAATACTTTCTAGTGTTTGGTTAGAGAGTAGAAAATATTTTCTTAGGAGAATATTTTTTAATGCTACTCTCCTCATCTCCCCCCTTCCCCCAAGTCTCTAAAAATTCACACAAACCCAAAGGAACTAATGTGATGCGTTACTTTTTTACGCAAAAATAACGTTGAAATTTATGCTCTATAACTAAAAAGAAATACTTTTTTTTTGGGTGAAAAAGAAAGTACTCTTTCTAAAACATGAAAATAAAGTACTCATTTTATTGAAATAAAAGAAAATATTTTTTCTACCTCATAAAAAGAAAATACTCATTTTGTTGAAATGAAAAAAAAATATCATTTTTACATCATGGAAAAAAATACTCATTTGTTGGAATGAAATAAATATTTATCTATAACATGAAAAGAAAGTACAATTAATAATATTTTTATTTAGGGTGCGGTAGAGTGGAGGGGGTAGATGGGGATGGGGTGTGGAGGTGGGTTGGTGGGAATGAGGAATTGGATGAGGAAGGTTGAGAAGAAGTTTTGGAAAATGTTTTCTCTTCTATTGATAGGGAAAATATTTTCCTCCAATTTGAGGAAAATAAGTTCATGAGGAAAATGTTTTTCCAAAGCACTTAGGCCAACCAAACATGAGAAAAGTGAAAAATATTTTTCGGAAAATGTTTTCCTTCGTACCAAACACACTCATAGTTAGGAATGTCAGGTGGTGCGAGTGTGGTGCAGGTTTTGTCTGAACCCGCACAATTTAAATCTGCCCCGCATAGTATTTAAACCTGCATTCACCCGTCCCACACTCCACCCGCCCCGCCCCGCCCCGTCCCGTCCCGCAAATTTTTGTTTTGAAAGCGGCAATTGGTTCTACAAACAGCAAACCCCATTTAACCATATACACTCTTGATGGATTGGCGACCTACCAAGCCCACAATAAAATCAAATACTCTGTTAATTTTATTTGTTTGGTATTGTTTCTTTATTAATCACCTTAAAATAGAATGATATATTATCATATTTTCTTAACAAGAAACTTTTAAAATCACGTAAATATTCATACTTCAAAATGGATAAAAGAAGTTGCAGCAACTGAGCTAAAAAACACTGAAAATGGCTTCTACAGAACATCTCTTTTTTTGCTAATCTTGGAGATATAAAATCAAATCATCATAAATACAGCTGCATTAAAGAATCTTGGTCGGAAATATTTGCCGGAGCTGGCTAGTCTCCGGCAGCAATTGGAGGAGGAATTTCAAATGTGAAACGGACGAAGTTTCAGATTCTCCACTGCAGGTTTTACGTTAACATATAACTATACAAATAGAAAGCATCTGCAAATCACTTTTACTTAATTAAATCCTCCCCCCCCCCCCCCCCCCCCCCCCCCCCCCCCACACACACACACGCTATTTTTTTAATTTAAAATTTGAACCCGCCCTGCAACCGCAAAATTCCGAACCCGCACCCGCACCGCCACATTGCCATTCCTGGCATAGTCACATACAATAGGTATCCTTTTAACGCAGCACAATCAATAATTTTTTAATTTTGGGGAAAAGGAACAATAAAAAAGTTTTACGCCATCCAAACTCTCAAGTGTAAGAGCAACTGATCTCTCTCTCTCCGTATGAATGTATGTATGTATTTGCAGACACATACACTTTATTACTATATAGATGAAGCAACAGGGCTTTATAGGTAGGTCAATACAGGTTTTTGGAGGGTCAAAAAATTGGGCAAAAATCTATTACTCCTTCCATTTTAGCTTAGGTGACCTTGTCTCCATTTTGATCTATTCCAGAAAGTGACCATTTCTATGATCTAAAAACAACTAAAACTAAAACTTCCTGTGTACCCTTAAGAACAAGTTCTTATAGCCACAAGAATATTATGACAATGTTTAAATTACAAATTTCAAAATCTTCATCTTTTACTTAAACGAATATTATGACAATGTTTAAATCACAAATTTCAAAATCTTCATCTTTTACTTAAACTTCGTGCCCGATCAATAGAGTCACATGGTAACAGTTTAAAACTGAAGAAACATTCGATTGTTGAATAACTCCAACCACATAGTGTCAAACTCTTGTCCTCCTGGGCCAAATGTTTTTGTACTCCAACAGAATTTGTTAATAATTTGGTAGGAGGAGTACATAGTGGACAGACCACGAATCCACGGCTCGTGAGCTTTTCAAACAAATGCTTGGCTATCACTCAGCAGCAATTATTTAGCTATCACTCGCCAGCAGATTATTGTGAATGACAAAATGTTACGTAAAGTATTTGGACGCCATCTGTATACTTTGATGTGTTCCTTGTTACAGAAAAAGAAAGGAAAGAAAGAATGGCGGAATACATAAGCGGTTACTTAAACTTGTCCAATATTTTCAGCTAGCTACCTCAACTGAGGCTTGTTTCTATTAGATACTTTAATCTTATTGAATATGTGTCTACAAAACACAAAATTGTAATCAATAAATAAAATATGGTGCGTGTATTTCACACGCATTGACGTGACGAAAATTATCAAATAAAAAAAATCACATGGCGTTTGACTAAAATAAAACTTAAAAAACATAAAAAAAACTTTTTGCCATGTCAGTTTGTTGTGTTTAATAGACACATATTCAATAAAGTTTGAGTATCTAATAGGAACAAGTTTCAGTTGAAATATCTAGATGAAAATATTGGACAAGTTTAACTAGCCGCCTATGTATACCGCCAAAAAGATATGTGCTAAGAAAATTGAGAGCTACAAGTAGTGTACTAATCATGTTTATCAAGAAAAATACCTCTCAGTCCCTAAAGTTAGTCTTTATACTGTTCCCAACATCACAAAAGTATTTATGTGATGGATAAATGCTGTCCAAATTCACGTTTGATGTTTTTTATTTTATTTCATTATTGAAAAGTTGTACTCCCCGAATATAGCCCCACAATGCCATTAACCCAATCCATTATTCCAAGGGCAATCAACGTGGCCCGGCCCGCTCAACAGCCAAAATATCCCGAATTTGGCCTACAAAGGTGACGCTACTTTTTGGGATCTACTATTTACAAGAATTTCTAACAATCTCCTGCTTAATCAAAGCCATAAACGTGGCCCATTCTGTGCCGCACAACAAAAAGGAAACAGCACACGAGCGAAACCTTTATCGGATCAGCGAAAGGATCTTTCTGTCAGGTCTAGTCAGCGCCACGTGCTTAGTTTGTCTAATTGACGCCCCTTCCTTGTGCCTCTGCGTGTCTGACCCAGCGTGGCAATAGCCGTTTCAGCGGGGGCGGAGAGAACTGTTGATGCGTGGAGGGACGGTGGAGATGCCTTGTTTGGAGAGCGCGTCGAGAACACTCTCTGTGGAAGGAGGTTTTAGGCCTATGGGCAGAGGCAACCATGGCTTGTTTATTGCCTCCTTCACTACCTTATCAATCACTTCCTCTGCCTGCAAAAATCCCACATAGCATTTCAGAGAAATTTTTATAACTACCACTATGACACGTAAATTCATGATGAATGTATGAAAATATTGGGTACAAGTACGTCAAACTTTTTTTTTAACTTTGTAGTGTAATTTATAGAATTTGTGTGAAGCCAGAAATTTTACTGAGTGTTCAATATTTAAGTTATGTATTTTAACCTATATATCACTAAACATGCAGCAGCTACGCCTACTTGCGGAGGCAAGATCTCTATCAAGGGAGTTCAAAAAGAAAAAACATCAAAAAGAAAAAAGTTAAAAATAATTGTAGCTAGGTGGAGTTGAACCTATGACCTTGATTTGAAGGTCCTTTACCACTAAGTTAAACTTTTAGGTTATATCAAGGAGATTCAAAACTTAACATATATAGATAAAAAATAGATATTGTCTTACATGTATAGTGTAATTACTCGAACCTCTTTTCGCCCCCTAAATCCGCCTCTGGCTATGCCTATGCCCTTATGCATGTTCAACATGGGTATTAGTTCTTTTTCTCATCTCCTCGCTTTAGTGGGAATGGAAAAAAAGAGCAAAAAATGCATTTGAACCTAAAGCCTCCTTTTTTTTTTGCTAATAACCTAAAACCTCCTTTTTTTTTTGCTAATAACCTAAAACCTCCTTGTTCATTGCATTCCTGAAGGGGCGGAGGGAGAGTATAACTTAGGGGTTCGGACAAACCAATAACTTTTGTTAAAACTATGTATTTGTTTAAATTGAACCTATATAAATTATTAATTTAGAACCCAGTAACTTTAAAGATTTAGAATCCCGAACTCATAAATTTCAAATCCTGGCTCCGTCTTTGGTTGAGCAAGCACAACTAACAAAAGAATTCACTAGGCTAAACTGAAATATTTGTTTATCGATTTTTGTTCTCCAGTTGCAAAAGTGGGAAAAATATATCTTGTAAGTATAAATTTCTCCTAGCATACTAACCATAGATAACTCCCAATATCTGAAATTTAAATCTGAGTTTATATAAAACCATGACAAACTGACAGTAGTAAAAGGGACAGACTTACCGGGTGAAGATCAACTGATTTCTCTAGTGTGCCGCTATATCTATTCTGTATTCCCTCAACGCTGTGTAATCCAGATGCATTCTGCAATTTCCAACCAATGGTCAAGAGTCATGAACATAGTCCAAGTGGTCATTCACATAGAATAGCCAGTTTATATTGCTGAATTGAACATAAATACCTGAGAATACGATGGACATGATCCGAAAGATGGAGTCGTAACAGGGCAACCCCATACATCACCATATAGCTGCAGATCATCAAATAACAGTTTTTTTATTTATATTTCTTTGAACTCCGAATTCAGTGAAACACTTACTTTCAGCTAAACAGAAGTAATTTAGTTAAGGACATAAATATTACCCCTGGATGAGGCTTCCAGTGCCAAGTCTGGGACGGTTGCCATCCAGGATAGTAAGGCGAACCCCATATATGTGCACCATTTGGATAACTACCTGGTGCTACCCAGGGGGGATAGAATTGACCAGCGGCGGGTGCATGATTTGATTGATATGTTGGGAAGGCCATGACAGGTTTATGTGGATAGTAGCTCCTCTGTACTGAATCTCTAGGTTGAGGACGAGGCCATCTTTTCTCATCTTCCTTTGGCAAAATTTGCCTCCGTTGCATCCTAAATTTCTGCATGGAATTCAAAAGGCGATACTGTTCTTAAGCTGAACAAATATCCGTAAAAACTTTGTAAGATGACACGAACTTTTACTTGGCTTGACAGGCAAAACAGACTGGAGATGACAATGTTTACTAATCTTCCCATGCCCAAATCAGAACATTTTTCGTGAAAAAATTTCAGCCAGAATGTTTCTCATCCTACCAAACAGAGCATGGTTTGGCCAAGTTAGGACTTCTTTTTGTTCCTTATTAAATTTATTGCATTATGAGGTTATTTATCATGCTCCCTTCCATCCACATTATGAGGTTTTTGCATTCATTTTCACGTATTGAAATAACTTGAATTAAGAAAAAAAAAAGTTTATTAAATCACCAAAGAGCAGAAACTCAAGGTAACCAACCTGGAGATGGCTAGCTACATTATGTCTCGTCAAACCTTCTACTTTCATCAGCTCTAGTATTCGAGAAGGAATGGCTTGATCTATACCGAGTTGCTCTACTGCTTTAACAAATTTCTTGTGTAGTTGAGGTGTCCAGTCTACCTGGATATCCAAAAACAAGTGATCCAAAATGCTAAACAAGCACAAGCCAAACCTATTCTGATTGCCAGCCAAATATCAAATTCTATTTTTTGTTTTTATCACTCGCAGTCATCATGGACACCCAATACATTATTACTAAGATTGTCAGTCATAGAATTAGTCAGAACTTGTTCCATCTTACCTTCATCTTCTTCTTATTAGCTTTCGTCTCACTTGAACTGTGGAGACCAGATGCTTTACTAGAGTCAGCAGAACGAGTACTGCTATTGCCCGGGCAGTCATTACTTCGTGAACAAGTAGCAATGTGATCCTCCATCTTCTGATCAGCAGCAGAATCATGCTCCTCTTTTGTGATAGCCCCTCCTAGTCGCCCTGGAGAATCCGCCAGGACAGTAGTCTCAGCAACAGAATCGCAACAAGTAGTTTCGACAGATTTTGTGTCCCCTTCATTCACCCCGCTATCTTGTTCTTGGATATCACCATTGTCCACTGACCTTACTCCTTGTTTCTGTTGCGGAGTTGAAGGAGCTGGATATTTATCGCAGCAGGATGGTGGTTCTTTTTGGTTTTCCACCACTGAAGTGAAAGGCTCAGCTCCATTAGAATATTCATTATCTGCTTCACTCTTCACAGGTTGGAGCTCTAGCATGGACAAAAGAGATTCTTTAACCGGTTTAAGTGACTCAGAGACATCCTTTCCTCCAGAATTAAATGCCTGTTCCAGCTAATAAAAGTCAGCTTTTCCTCTACATTTAATAAGCTCAACAGTCTGAACGAAGTTTAGGAAGAACCTTGCGAACTACATGCTGCCATATATTTCTTAGTTTATCATCTGATAGTGGTTTCTGAAGGAACTCAACTGCACCAAGCTGCAAACATCAAAATTTCTTTTGATATAATTTAATATTTTTTCACTTAATTACCCAAAAAATTGCATCAAATGAAAATGTGAGCGACGAGATCTCACCGCTATACACTTCATCATGGTGCTAATGGAGTGAATACTTGACACCACTGAAAAAAGGGATTAAAGAAAATCTATCAGAAATATTTCACACTGAAGAGCAAGTAAAGCTTCTAAGTTTTATTTGTTAAATGTTATTTCTAAGAAGAGATAATTTGTGCTTTTCACAATATTGTTTTATAGTAGGCTGCATTTCAAGCCGTGGAAGCCGCCACTAAAGCTTGCATTAGGGTAGGCTGTCGATATCACACGTCTTAGAGTGTGGCCTTCCTCGGACCATACATGAATGCTAGGTGCTTTGTGCACCGTGCTGTTGAATCTAGAATCACTTCAAAAACAAAAGTAATGAAATAGAAAAACAAAGCAATGCCTTAGCACTAGATCTAACTTAATAAAGCAAGTATCATTTCCAAGAACAATATTTAACAACAAAGATACAACTTCATATAACGGTTGGTAACCACAAGATTAGCTAGTAAATTTAGGAATTTAGCACTTCCAATTAATCCTCTAATTAAAATACAGAAGCACTTACTAATAGTCGGCAGATCTTTAACAATTTCGAGAAATTTGAGACCTCCATCGTTGTTGCCAGCAGTTACCTGTTGACAATTTACAGATACATACATAAACAGTAAGAAGACATTGGCCTTACTTCACTTTCTGGCTATGTTGGACACTCCGAAAATGTGGCCGGATACATGTCGGATCCTCCAAAAGTAGTGCATTTTTGAAGGATCCGACACGGGTACGGCTACATTTAGGAGAGTTCGCGCAACATAGCTTTCTGGTAATAAACCACTACAAAGTGAGAATGGACAAGGAGCACTATAGCTGTTTTAATTGCAGCATATAACTTAAGAAAATCTGCTTCTCCATAGAACATAATATATCACAACCCAAGCTTAATTGTCTACATGAGAACAATAAGAAGTTGAAGGGTAAAGGGTCCTAGTGTAGAAAAACAAAAGCTTTACCTCTACAATGGCTAGATGGAATACTTCCGACTTGTTTGAGATTGCGGACAAAGCTTCATTCTCATCGCTGAACACGTAAACTGCAAGGACATTAATGATTTTGTCACAGGTATGAATATGAATTTTCAGAAGAGGTTCGACAAAGGAAAAAGATTGACAAAATAGAAATTTAAGGGCAAAATATATTCAAAAAACAGCAAGGACACTAGCATATGTTGTAAATGAAACATTGCAACAGATTGAATGTTCCAAACATGATCCAGTCCAATCATTAACACTTTGCTCAGATCATTTGGAGCATCATGACAAATATCAGAGAAAGCGCGCATAAGGCGCATGCCCAGTTATTGAGCATTAGCCCCATGAGACTTAAGCACATATGGTTCGCCTCAAGGCGGTTTTAGAGGCTGTCTCACCTCGAGACGAGTCTTTGCCTTATCAGACATTGCTGGGGATGAGTGGCAATTTGAGGACTACAAATTAAAGCAGATTCACCCAAGAGTACCAAAAGCCTTTGTTACTTTTCAAATCAATCACACTGATATATAGCCACAACCAGGGGCGGATTTAAGGGGAGCGCAAGGGTGTTCACTCGAACACCCTTCGCCGAAAAATTATACTGTGTATATAAGACAAAATCTGATTTTTTCCTTTATATATTATGTTTTGAATCCCCTTCACATAGCCCAAAAGCATGCCTTAGTGGTCAAGGGGATTCAAAACCATTATGAGGTGATTGGTTACATTCCTTGTAGCTACAATCTCTTTAAATTTTTTAACTTGTTCCTTTTTTGAACCCCTTGGTAGAAGTGCTGCCTCCGCCACTGGCCACAACACTAAACTGAAATTTTGTATAGATTGGTAAATCACCGGTTACTAAACCAGCATACTGTAGAGGTAACTTCTGGCTGTCTTTCAAAAGTTAAAGAAAAAACAAGATGGAAATGATTGCAAATCAAAGGAAAAAAAAACAGGAAGAAAGTTAAATTAACAAAAAGAAAGAAAGAAAGGAGATGTTACCAATATAGTTCATTTGCTCAAGCCTTGATCTCATCTCAGAGGCAGAATTGCAGTCTTTATCAAGAAGAAGAACTTTAAGTCCTTTTGGGAAATCATTCCAACCCAATAATTCATTCTCAGTGCAAACCATTTCTCAACTGGCATCCTTTTCAGGCAGCCAAATTAAAGTCCCTCTAATACATTCAATGATCCACAGAAAGGAGAGAGCATATAATTAAGTAGTACAAAATATATATCAAAGTTCCTCCCCTAGAGACTAGAGTACTATGCTATTAGGGAGAGGACATGCTGCAACATATACTATAAAACAACAAATACACAAAATCCCGTGTATGAGATCTTCAAATATACAGTAACAAAGAAAAAGACAACATAGCACTAAACCATGTGAATACACAAACGTCACAATCCCAACATCACCTTAATTTGTTTCAAATTACTTCATCAAAAAAAGGAAAAAAGAGAAAGCTGTGCATATATGATTAAAACAGAAAATTAAAAGAAAGATTTTTAATTAGTTTTTCATAACCTTTGATGCATGGATATGTACTACTCCATATGATTTTTTTTTGGAGATAATGCATGTAAAAAGAAAAATAAAACTTATAGTATAATACATTCCCAGTACCTCTGGGAAGTGAAAAGGAAAGTTTAGGAGACCACCTCAGTTTCTAGTATTGTTGTTTGTTTCTTGATTGGGATGTTATATTGATTGTATATTTAATTTACATCGACTATGTAGCTGGAAACTGGACAAGGAAATAAACAGATATAAAGGAGATAGAAAGATGGGAGACAGTGAGACTGAAAAAGAGAGAAAACAGTATAGTCAAGAAGAGAGAAAGAGAGAAGGGCTGCGGGGATTTGAGCGTAGTTAATGCTGCTGCGGACCACAGTGTATGCAATTAGCTCTTCACCATTGGTCAAAAAGTTTACTCCCTCCGTTCAATTTAGACGACTTAGTTTGACTCGACATGCCGTTGAAGAAAAAAAAAAAAAACTTTTGAAACGAAGGGAGTATAAAATTTATGTTATATGTAAGAGTATCTATAATCCAAGTATAAATGGCACCACATAGCTACCGTAAACGCTGCTATTTAGGAATTAGTCGATGCATTTAAAATTTCGACTTTTCAAATGTTGTGAGTTGTCCTGAAATTAATTTAAAATTTTAGGACAAAATAAATACTGACTAATCTTTGTATAGCATCCCTTAAAATGGCTATCTGTGCACTTGATGGTGTGCATTGTTCAGATTCAAGCAAGATAAATACACTAAGGGGTTGTTTGGTTTGAATACGGCTTATGCCGGGATAAGTTATGCTGTGATAAATTATGTTGGGATTAGTTATGCTGGAATTATTTTTTATCTATTGTTTGGTATGGTTTATTAAATATGACAATTGCATAATTTGTAAGAAGAATGTATAAGTTATACTGATGCTAATTACTCCACTCTCTATAAGGTATAAGTTCTCCCGGTGTTAATTTTAATCTTGAATAACTTATACCTGATTTGCTAACCAAATGAAGGATTAAGGTAATAATTTTTTATACCAACACTATACCTTCGTATACTTCGTGCCAAACGATCCCTAAAATGGTAAAACACTCTCGACAAAAAGTTTTTCTTTTCAAACCTCCTTAAGAGTGGAGAAATTCAATCATCTCAACATACTTCTTGGTGGTTGCACTTAAACTCTTAAATATATTGGGTTTAGAAGGAAAAGAAGTCTTGAACTTTTTGTATTTAAAACATGAACTACAATTTTCTTTCAAAGCCTGTTTGGCTTAAAAGATTAAATGTACTTTTATTGATAAGCTAAAAATATTTTAGAAAAAAAGTTGGTGCTCATTATTTACTATCCAGCCTTTTCCGATCAGTTTTAAAAGATAGGAGTTCACTTTTGGCTGTTTGTTGCCTTCAAATAAATCCAAACCTTTTACCACCTTTTCAACTCAATAATGCAACACTTTGAACTTACCACTTATGATCAAATCTAGCTTTTTCAGTCATTTCTCATTGCTTTTGTTGTTTATAAAGCTGATTAATTAATTATACTGTGCTCGATCATAATATTTTGAGGACGACAAGTTGCTCTTTATATACGATTCATTCAATAGTTACAAAAATCTTTTTATTTTTAGTCACCTTGGCTGCTTTTCTTTTTTGAAAAAATAGCGATTTTCAACATTAACAACTTGATTTTCTTATTTATACTCAGATTTTCGAGCATTGCGTCAAAATAAGACAAGGATTTCAATTTCTCTGTCTTTTCTACCAAAAAAAAAGGAAATAAAGCTATATTATCCGAGCTGTTTTATTCTGAATATTGATGGTGATGAGTTACCAAAGATATGATAGTGAAACTAGAAATTAAGTTTAGTAAAGTATTCCTTGGATGACTTTCATTTGAATAAATCCTAACATCATTTCATTTTTAGCAAATTTTCGACCGAAACATATACAAGTTTTCCTGGTGATAATTAAGTGGATGCAATCACCAACTAAGTAATAAATATGTAAAGTGAATTAATTAGTTGATCCTGGAGGACTAAAAGAAAAATCTGTATTTGATTTACCATCAAAAGCATAATTATCCGAAGTAAATTAGATATTGTGTATTTTAGGCACTCTACTTTCTTTTACGAATTCTTTTTTCATGCATCAATATGCATGAATCACTTGATGCACATACAAAAATTGTCAAGGTAAATAAATAAGGAGTACAAAATAAGAAAGAGGTGTCTAAACATGGTATGTTGCACTAGGAAGTTGGCCCAATTTTTTTGAGTTTTAGCCAACCTATGTAGAGTAACTTATTAGAACATTTGTAAATTCAGTTCTCCACACTGTATTTAATTTGATACGTATAAATTTTTTAGCCATGTGCGTTTTTAATTTGATAAAACTAACTCCGGCACTGAAAAATAAATTTATACAACTAACTTTGGTGATGCCTTCATATCTGAAATTGCCTATCTTCACTTCGAATCCAACAATATTTTTCACCAATAAAATTTGATGGCAGAATGAGATTCCTCCACCTTTAACTAGTAGGAGTAGTTTAGAGTTTGAGTTTGAGTAGTTATGAAAATCTTTTAATAGGGAGCGTTTTCTCTTTTAACAAGCTCTATAAAGATAAGTAAGGGTGTATCGAATCGAAAAATCGCATTAAACCGATTAAAAAATCCGACGAGGTTTGGTTTGATTTGGTTTGGTATTGAGTAAAAAAATTCGAATCAAATCGACATATAAATATATAAATTTTATATACTTTTCAAAGACTTTATATTGAATTTTCTTTAAAAAATATTGAAATATTTGAGATCCTCTCATGTGTTAACCTTGAAAGCGTACATTAACGTCAATTATTGTTAGACGACTAAAAAAATAACTTTCATGTATTACTAAAAGTATTTACCCAATAGAATATTTTATACACCATATGTTTGTCAAACTTTTCAATATTTACTAAACATATATTTACTTATTAAAACTTTATTTATAACTTTAACAAAGTAAGATATGAATAATATTCATGTAACAAAAGAAAACCCGAAAACCCGAAAAACCCGACAAAACCGAACCATTCCAAACCGATATAGTTGGTTTGGTTTGATTTTGATAAAAGCCGAACCAACCCGATTCATGTACACCCCTATAGACAAGGATATGAATTAATTGGGACTAGGGGTGTTCAAAACGAATCAGAAAACCGCACCAAACCGAAAAACTAAAGCAAACCGATTAAAAAACCCGACTAGGTTTGGTATTGAGTAAAAAAATCCGAACCAAACTGACATATAAATATATAATTTATATATATATTTTTAAGACTTTATATTGAATTTTATTTAAAAAATATTAAAATATTTGGGATCCTCTCATGTTAACATTGAAAGCGTATATTAACGAAAATTATTGTTAGACGACAAAGAAAATAACTATCATGTGGTACTAAAAAATAATTCTCCCATTAGAATATTTTAATAGAATATATGTTTGTCAATTTTTTCAATATTTACTAAACATATATTCACTTATAAAAAATTTATCTATAACTTTAATAAAGTAAGATTAAAATAATATTTATGTAACAAAAGAATAATTAAAAACCCAAAAAAACCCTATAAAACCGAATCAATCTAAATCGATATAGTTAGTTTAGTTTGATTTTAATAAAAATCAAACCATGTCAGTTCATGTACGCTCATAATTGGGACAATGCGTACCAGATAGCAATTAATCCAGCAAGAGTTTGTTGTTTGAAGGGACTTTGGAGAGAGGGCTCCGGTCAACGGAAGAGATTAATAATACTTGCGCAAGACTTTATATTTTCTCTTTTTCCTAAGCTAATTTACTAAAAAGGATTAATTATATAAGCTAATTTGTCTTTTAAAAAATGTACTTAAATTGTTGGTGTAGTTTTATATATATGTTCTTTATCGATAACCATTATTTATAAGCTAGCGTTTGGTCATAGATTTTTAAATTTGTTTTGTTAAAATCTGTCGGGGGTGAAGTTTGACTTGAAGATGAGAATGTGTTTGAACTTACGTTTTCAAAATATATTTCCCAAATTTATTTTGGAAAAACATGTGTATTATTAGGGATTTGTCCCAAAACCAGCTATTGAGTTGGTTTTGGGAATTGAAATTTGGCCAAAATATAGACAAAATCTATGACCAAACATATATTTACCAAATAAAACTCAAATTTATTTTGACGACAGGTCCTAAGTTATCAATCTATGCTTGTTTGAAAAGTTCCTTGTACTCCAATTATTTTTTGTGTAATACGGTGTGTAAATAATCTTTTGACTGTCAGTTAATTAAGCTGTTTTAATAAAGCAAAGTTCTATGTCATTTTGCTTTTAATACTCGTGCGAAACGAGCATAGGGTAAATAAAATCCCCAAGATGAGCAGATATTGGCCGGGTAATAACGCATGTATATATATGTATATATTTTTTGACAATGATAGTGTCCGGGTCAGCTTGCGTGTACCTCGACTAATTGCACGCGATACCTGTAACCTCCCACCAGCAACAAGAACCAGGTAACTCTATCCACCAAGTCTTTGATAGATAAGAAAAATCACCTAGTAATATTTTTTGCCTCAGCTGAAATTTGAACTTGAGACCTCATGCTTCTCATCAAGCCGGTTTGACGTTGTTAAGGCTTATTTATGTCATCTCTTTTCTAGATTGCCCATGGAAAATTCTCGTACAAACTCTAATGGGATATATTACTAGATGATGTAAGCTTGTAAGTAATTACTGCTTTTGATATATGCTTGATCCCCTCTTCTTCATTTCTATGGCAATCGGCTCCCATCCGATTGGCAGCAAGGTCCAGGACTTCAGCAGCTCAAAGGAAAAAAAAAGGTCAATTTTCTTTTTACTACTACGCAGAGCGAGGAATAAGTATCTGTCCATGGTTCAAATGGTTCTAAGAGTAAATGCAAGTAACGAATCTACAGAATGAAGGGTCATATCCAGAAGTGGATAAGAATAGAAAAGTAGAAAGTCACGAGTCCATTATGACTCACGACAAGTTTTTTTTACCTTTCTGCCTTCTCTCATTTTCTTCAAACCCAAGAAAAATAAAGAGAGAGAGAGTATAAAGAAAAATATAATCAATACTATAAAGCAAACCTAAAGAAAGGGAAGTGATATAAGTCGAAGGCCAACATGGTCCAATGTTCCTTTGAACAAATTCTTATTATCACATCTATTACTTGAGAATTCGAATAAAAGTGTCAATGTTGGGAGGTTAGAAATATTAATTTAAGTGGACCATAGTAATTACACAAATATACATGCTATACTCAGGTCACTTTCTAGTCTATCCTTAGCTTTGATTCTTCAACTGTTACGTCAATCTCAACTTATCCCAGCCTTGGAACTGATCTTGCTAATTCTAAACGAAAAGGGAAGGAAAGCGAAGAAATTTACTACTTTAAGAAATAAAAACTTTACCATTGTTTTCTTTCTTTGCTTAATTAGGAAAAGAAAAGTCATTTAAGTACTACAGAAAGAGGAAGAAGCATTATCTCGTACTGTAGATACAAAAAGCTTTCTAGTGCTCCTTTGCTTTGTTTTACACAACACACTCTTTCTTCTATAATACTATCATATACTCCCCACCCCCAAATAAGTGATTTTTCTTTATGTTTTCAGATGGATTAAGAAATTTACCTTTTAGTATTAATTAGTAATGAGATTATCAAATTAATCTTTATTATCTCGTATAAACACTCCTAACATATATTCCAACACTATTACTCCAAGGACAATATAGAAAAAAATTAATTAATTCATTATTAAAATCTAAAAAAATCACTTATTTTGGACCGAAGAGAGCAGTAAAATAGAAAGATCAAGTACTGTAGGACTTCTTGGTTAATACAGTTTTAGCACATTTACTGAGAACATAACATTCTTTTTTTTTAAAAAGAACAAGTATTCAAACACTTTTATTTGTCGGTCGTCTTTTACAAACTTCTTCTGAAAATATATATACTCCCTTGTTTTAATTTATATGAACATGTTTGACTGAATACGGAATTTAAGAAAAAATAAAATTTTTTGGAATTTGTGATACTAAACAAGTCAAAAAGAAATTTAGAATATTTGTTCGATTATAAAAGCTTTTCACTAAGGATAAAATTGTAAGTTAAACAAAATAATTTTCAAATTTTAAAAAATACATTTTTTTTAAAACGAATCAAAAAGAAAATATATTTACGTATACATTTTTTCTTTCTGAAAAACAACTGGCCCCATGCCACAAACTTTACTTGTGTTTTGAGCGTCTCTATTGTTCCCCTCCTTTGTTTTCTAGCTATCTCAAGGTGTCAGCCAATAAGTTGAAGGGGCCACAAAAATATAAGAATACGTGCCACGTTATTTATCACAAGTTTTGCATAACTTTGTCAAAATGTCATTTAAAAATCCTACAAGAACTTTGAATTCTGAAACTAATCAGCAGCTGACATGTTTGGGAGCCATACTTCAATACACAGTTTGAGCGCAAAGATCTATATCTATCCGTATGTCCTTTTCTTAATCTCATTTTAGATAGAATTACCAAGTTTGGAAAATTAATTCGAGATATAGTTGAGTTTTCATAATTCTGGAACTATTTAATTTATTCGTTTGTTATGTATTGACCATCCTCTAAATTGGAGAAAAATTTGGAGTTGGCATTTGATTTTCAGTTTATAAATTTCCCAAACTTGAGAGTGACTAGTTTTCTAATTAGTTGATTAGATGTAATAGCGAGATAATAAGCACAACAAAATTTAAGATGCAGAAATAAAATGCAGGAATTAAAGACAACATAATTTTTATACTGGTTCGGATTCAATGTGAATCCTAGTCCAGTCCCCTTGGGTTGTAAGTAAGTTCTCTTTCACTGAATATGTTTCTCGAGTACACAGTGAATGATGTGGTTTACACCAACGGCTCAGTTTCTACGACACTCGTTTCTCTTTGATACAATGTCTCACCAGTGTTTTTCTCTCTTTCTTCTCTAACTTGTTACACAACAAATCTAGTAGAGCTACAATGTTTGTTTGCAGTAGAATAAAGAGATTGTATTTGGTTCGATCAAAGTATGTCTCGCTAAGGTTCAAAAGATGTGTATAAATACTTTGTAGGAGGCTGATTGCTAAAGAGATTTGCCAACCCAAGAGATTTGATCATTGAAAAGAAATTGATTCTTCCCAAGAATAAGGTTATTCTGTCGTTTCTCTTCCTTGATGAGAGGATGTCTTAGATAGCGCCGGATTTTCTCATTGAATCTTGGTCCTTCCATAAATAGCAACTTGATTGATTATCTTGCAAGATCTTCAATACTATTTATTGCTTCAGACAATCTTGGATTGATATCTTTGCCTTGATTGATTCTTTCGGTCTTCGTTATCCTTGGTTCCCTTTGATTGATTCCTTCGATCTTAGATGCTTTCCTTGATCCTATTTGATTGATTCCTCCGATCTTGATTGCATCCCTTGAGTTCCTATACCAAAAGTAAATATACTATTTTCATCATTAAAATTAAACCTAACAAAATAGTCCTCACACAATGTATTTATTCTTTAAATGCAATTTCACAGAATTCATCATTCATCTTCCAATACGGGGGAGAAAAAAAAGGTTACATCGATCAGTCTTTTTCTCTGGATTTATCAGTTTCTGGAGAGTCAAGAACAAGATTTGTCCTAATTGATAATTGATTAAAGCCTTATCTTTACCTTTCAATTAAATCTTCTCCATTTGAATCCGTGAATTAGTGGAAGCCCCACTCTTCATTCAATCCTTACGATCTTTGTCCTCTACGGTGGTGAAGCCAGGAAATTCAATAAGGGTGTTCAAATCTTTGTTATTGGGCTATGTAAGGGTATTCAAAGTTTATTTTTAATCAATAACAACTAATATTTTATCTTATATGGAGTATAATTTTCCGATGAAGGGTGGTTAGTTGACCACCCTTGAAAGAACGTAGCTTCGCCCTATATATATATATATATATATATATATATATATATATATATATATATATATATATATATATATATATATATATATAACACCCTGTCACTTATAACCATTTCAAAAAATTCATTTCATTTCAAGGATGTAATCGATTTTCCATTAAACAGAAAAATTTGCTCATATTTGCCTAACAATGGAGTACTATGCATTAAGGAATGAGAATACATCTATTTATATAGTAGAAGTTTCTTTGACCTATTACCCTTATAAAGTTTATTAAACATGCTTACGGTGGCGGATCTAGAATTTTAAAGTGATGAGTGCTCGTCGATAAAAAATCCGAAAGAAAAAGAAAAAGGAGTTTAGTTATGAGTGCTCACTCTATATTTATCTAACTATTTTTATAATTGTCTGTGCAAATTTACTAAATCCGATTAAAAGTAATGAGTGTTCAAGCACCCATAAGTGTCCATGTACATCCGGCACTGCTAAAAATTATGAGTTTAACTTTTATAAAAAAAAAAATAGAATTAGTACAATATTATGTTACTTAAAAGATAATTACTGATAGTTCCTAAGAGGATTTGTGACCTAGAAAATAAAATAGGTAATGAACATGCGATAACACATGTCCTTGCTCATTACTTTCTTTTTTATATAATATAGATTGTATATAGTTACGTAACAAGAGGAATTAGTGACATGCAAAATAAGACAACCAAATTAAATCTCCTCTCGAACAGGGATTGGATGGTTATTCTTTTTTAATTACCTTTTCTTTCTGGGTTGAAATTTGATTAAATGACAGCTTTATTAGGAATTAAACTATCCTTTTAAAGAAAATAATTAGTAATAAGAAGCTAAACAATCCATTAAGTAGCAATATTCAATTACGAGACCTTTTACTTTTTGAAAAATCTGCACTCATATCAAGTATGTCATACTAAAATTTTTGTCCAAAAAACATTTATAGGAATATTTCTATTTGCTCTTTCACCATGCACCGACATCAAACCCTAGGTAGGAGTGTGAGAAACAGTAACTCTACGTCTGAAGTGTCAATTTCTGGTTTGGAGGATATGCTAAGAGCCAAGAAAAAGGACCCAAAAATGGAAGGCAAAAGACAACTAAAGCATTGTCAATACTACTAAAAATTGATTTGGGTTGTTCACTTGTCACCCACCAAGAATGGCAGCATTTGGTGTTGCATCATGTCCCATAAGACAGCAATGAAGTCGGAGGCCTAAGTGAGATGCATATTATTGCTACGAAAAAGGTTTTATTTGTTTCTCTACTTTCAAAAATTATTCAATTTTAATCTTCCTTTAAGTACGGCCATAATCACACATGATACACACGGTTCATTTATCAAACCCAACTCTTACCATAATTTTGATATTCTTATTTTGCTCTTAATGGTATGCTCTTGTAGTATTTTTACTTTTGGTTTGTTAAATATTTAGCTTATGTGTCAAAATCCGCCTGTCTTCATTCGTGTTTAATTAAACAATTAATAAAAGAAATTATTTATTTTAAATTCGTACTCATTATTATCAATTACTATATAGTCTAATCTTACTCTACATTGTTATAAAATAAAGACTGTAAAGTAAAGATAAATATAAAAAGAAACTGATATATTATTCAATTTCAAACTGACGTACATAATGAACTGAAATCTTCTCTATTTATAGAAGAAATGAAACTGTTGTGTAAGTTGCTACTGCAAGCTGCCGTGTAAACAACTATTGTACCAGATATATATAATCTTTCACCGGGGATAATATTTATCCATAACGGAGTAGCGAAAGGATAAGCTCATTGTACCAGATATAGATAATCTTCTGTCACGACCCCAAATCCTACCCTGCCATGATGGCGCCTATCGTGGAACTAGGCTAGCCAACTATCACAATATTACACATTTTCTTTTCAAATTCTCAATTCATTTTTCCAAACATTCATAATAACGTATATAAATTTCTGAATTTTTGAACAAAACAAAAAAACTAAACAGTCTACAACCATCCCCCCAGATCTGGAGTCAACAGGTCACGAGCATCTAAGAATAGTACTGTCATAATACAAGGTCTCAAAAACGGAATACTAAGTACAAAAAAATAAGGAAAGAAAAATGGAGGTGTTGTGGACGCTGGACAACTACCTCGATATCCCAACGCTGGCGTCGTACGGACTCAGATGGCTACCGCTCAGTACCAGTACCTGGATCTACACACAGAGGTACAAGGAGTAATGATGAGTACGCCAACTCAGTAGTAATAAAAATAAATCAAGTCTGGCGGTAAGAAACACACAGTAACAAAACATCAATTCACAATAGTAAAATATTGAGTTCTATCAGTGTATACATTCTGGCAAGATGCAAAAAAAGCAGTTTCAGAAAAATCCTTTGAACAAGTATGATTTCCAATGTTTCTCAATAAATTCCCAAGAAAAGCTCAGTATAAAATGAATGATTCATAATCAAATACTCAAGTAGAATATCAACATAAGCTGCCCCTCTGGCCAAATCAACACTCAGTATCAGTCACTCAGCACCTCAACGGTCACTCAGTAGCAGTCACTCAGCACCTCACGGTCACTCAATAGCAGTCACTCAACACCTCACAGTCACTCATTACTCGGCACTCGCACTCAGTAGGTACCTGCGCTCACTGGGTGTGTACAGACTCCGGAGGGGCTCCTACAACCCAAGCGCTATAAACAGCCAAGTCATGACAATGATCACTCAGGCACTCGGTCTCTCACATATCATAACAGTGCAACATGCTGCGACGTCCAGCCCGATCTAAACATATCCTCACAATATTGGCACTCGGCCTCACTCAGTCAGAAACTCTCAAAATGCCACTCGGGCTATCAACAAACGGGGTACTCGACCCAAAACAATATTTTATATCATAAGATAGTGTAACAAGTCTAAGTTTCGAAAACAACAAATTACGGAGTGACTGAGTGAAAATCATGATCAGAATAGTGAGGAATATCAGAAAATAGCTCCCAAGGAATCTAAACAGGTCGGCACGAGACCCTAAACATGGCTTACAACCTATGTATATCAAAAGCAATGAAATACTATTTATCATATGATTTAAAGCAGTTCCGCAACTCAATAGTTGCCTCAGAAAGAACCAATTTCCAATTTCCCAATTCATGTATGCCACACACTCGTCATCTAGTGTGTACGTCACTCCAAAACAGTGAAAATATGCTAAGTCCGGGATTTCATACCCTCAAGACATGATTTAAAGTCATTACTTACCTCAACTAGCCCGAAAAGCTACTCCGCAACACTCTTGCTCCTCGAATCGGCTCTTGAATGCTCCGAATCTATCACAACCAGATTTCTCATATCAAAATATTCTAGGGAGATGAAACCCAATCGAAAAATATCAACATTAGGCACAATTCCCGAAAATTGGCCAAACCCGACCCTTGGGCCCACATCTCGGAACTCGATAAAATTTACACCATAATTATCCTCATCCTCTCACGAGTCTATACATATCAAGAACACTAAAATGGGAGTTCAAATGACCCCTCAAATCCCCATTAGAAGGTCTCTTAATCTCAAGTCCTAATTTCCCTTTTTACACTGATTTTCCCCAAATTAACACCACTAATTAGGCCTTTAATCACATATAATCGAGTTATGAAGTCAAGAATCTTACCTCCAAGTGATTCTCCTTTGGTTTCCTCAAAAATCTTCCTTAAAAGCTTCAATCCCGTTCAAAAATGGTGGAAAAGTGAAGAAGGGTCGCGAATTGGCTTTTTATATACTGCCCCGGGTATTTCTTCACTGCGATCACGGGACCACCTACGCGATCGCGAAGGAAAACTCACTGACCCCCAATCTTTACTCATTGCGATCGCAACATATACCCCACGATCGCGATGCTTAGATTCCCTGACCTATGCGATCACAACCAGCTCTATGCGATCGCATAGAGTAATTCCAATACCTCGCTGCCACTCCCAATTCTTCTATGCGATCGCGACTTCAAACCCGCGTTCGCGATGCACAACCTCACTACACTACGAAATCGCATACCTGAATCTGCGATCGCGAAGAACAAACTCACCCCTGCCACCAACAAGCCTACGCAATTGCGGATGAAGCCCTGCGATCGCGTACAAGGACACCAGCAACAGAAACACCAGATTTTTCAGCAGACTCCTAAGACCAAAAATGCCCGTTTGAGCATCCAAAATACACCCGAAGCCCCCGAGACCTAAACCAAACCTACCAACACATCCCATAATATCATTCAAACTTAGTCGAACCTTCGAAACACCAAAAACAACGCAAAACACCAAAATCACATCGAATTCAAGCCTGTGAACTTTGAAATTTCTAAATTCCACCAACGACGCCAAAACCATCCAAAACACCTCTGATTGACCTGAAATTTTGCACACATATCCAAAATGCCATTACGAACCTACTCCAACTTCCGGAATTCCATTCCGACCCCGAAGCCTATTTTCCACTGCCGACCAGAATTCGCCAAAAACTAACTTTCGCCAATTCAAGCCTAATTCTACACCGGACATCAAAAATACATTCCAAACACACTCCTAAGTCCCCAATCACCTAACAAAGTTATCCGAGCCATAAAATTTGCATTCCGAGATCGGTTACCAATAAGTCAACTCCTAGTTGACTTTTCCAACTATAAGGCTACTCAAAGAGACTAAGTGTCTCAATTCTCACAATGAACACTCCGAACCTGAAACAACCGACCCCAACACATCATGAACATACTAAGAAATGAATAACCAAGCAGAAACAGGAATAATAGTGCAAATTCTACGGAACGACCGGCCGGGTCATTTCATTCTCCCCCTCTTAAACAAACGGTCGTCCTGGAACGGGTCTAGAAACATACCTGGGGTCTCAAACAAGTGAGGATATCTACTCTGCATCTCCCGCTTGGTCTCCCAAGTGACCTCCTCCACCGGATGCCCTTTCCACTTCACCTTCACTAAAGCTATATCCTTGGATCTCAACTTCCTGACCTGACGACCCAAAATAGCCACCGGCTCTACCTCATATGACATATCACCCTCGAGCTGAACCGTGCTGAAAACCAAAACATGAGACAAGTCACCAATATACTTCCGGAGCATCGACACATGGAATACCGGATGAACACTCGATAAGCTGGGTGGCAAGACAAGTCTATAAGCC
Organism: Nicotiana undulata; assembly: GCA_005239495.1. Lineage (NCBI taxonomy): Eukaryota > Viridiplantae > Streptophyta > Magnoliopsida > Solanales > Solanaceae > Nicotiana > Nicotiana undulata. The sequence continues at coordinate 55,322 of ML260733.1, read as the reverse complement.
ACCTCTCCAACCCTCTGAAGTAGCTCAAAAGGCCCAATGAACGAGGGACTCAGCTTTCCCCTCTTCCCGAACCTCATAAAAACCTTCATAGGTGACACCTTCAGTAGTACCTTCTCTCCCACCATGAAAGACACATCCCGGACCTTCTGGTCCGCATAACTCTTCTACCTAGACTGCGCCGTGCGAAGTCGCTCCTGAATCAACTTCACCTTCTCCAACGCATCCTGAACCAAGTTTGTGCCCAATAGCCTAGCCTCGCCCGGCTCAAACAAACCAACCGGAGATCTACACCTCTTACCATACAAAGCCTTATACGGGGCCATCTGAATACTGGACTGGTAGCTATTATTATATGCAAACTCCGCGAGTGGCAGAAACTGGTCCCATGAACCCCCAAAATCAATGACACAGGCCCGCAACATGTCATCCAAGATCTGAATAGTCCGCTCCGACTGCCTGTCGGTCTGAGGATGAAATGCAGTGCTCAACTCTACCTGAGTACCCAAACCTCTCTGCACGACTCTCCAAAACTGAGATGTGAACTGAGTATCTCTGTCAGAAATGATAGAAACTGGAACCCTATGCAACCGGACAATCTCCCTGATGTAGATCTCAACTAACTGCTCCGAAGTAAAAGTAGTACTAACAGGAATGAAGTGCGCAGACTTGGTCAGCCGATCCACAATGGCCCAAATAGCATCAAATCTCCTCGAAGTGCGTGGGAGCCCAACTACAAAGTCCATGGTGATCCGCTCCCACTTCCACTCCGGAATATCTAACCTCTGAAGTAATCCACCTGGTTTCTGGTGCTCATACTTGACCTGCTGGCAGTTGAGACACCGAGCTACATACTCAACAATATCTCTCTTCATCCGCCTCAACCAATACTACTATCTCAGATCCTGGTACATCTTCGCGGCACCCGGATGGATGGAATACCGTGAGCTATGTGCCTCTGCTAATATCAACTCTCGAAGCCTATCCACATTGGGCACGCAAATACTGCCCCGCATCCTCATAACACCGTCATCACCAATAGTCACATCCCTGGAATCACCTCGACGGACCTTGTCCTGAAGAACTAACAAGTGCCGGTCATCATACTGGCGTGCTCTAATCTGATCATAAAGAGAAGACCTGGAAGCCACACTAGCTAATACCCGCGGAGGCTCTGACAAATCCAAACTCACCAACTGACCCGCTAAAGCCTGAACATCAAGTGCTAAAGGTCGCTCTGCTGCTGAAAGGTAGGCTAGACTCCCCAAACTCTCTGCTCTGCGACTCAGGGCGTCGGCCACTACATTGGCCTTCCCCGGATGATATAAAATAGTAAGGTCATAATCCTTGAGAAGCTCCAACCATCTCCTCTGACGCAAATTCTAGTCCTTCTGCCTCAGCAGATACTGCAAACTACGATGATTGGTAAAAATCTCACACTGCATTCCATACAAATAATGGAGCCAAATCTTCAAGGCATGGACAATGGTAGCTAACTCAAGATCGTGCACTGGATAATTTTTCTCGTGCACCTTAAACTGTCTAGACGTGTAGGAAATCACCCTACCGTCCTGCATCAGTACCGCTCCCAAGCCGACTTTAGAAGCATCACAGTAGACTGTATAAGAACCCGAACCAGTAGGCAAAACCAATACTGGAGCTGTGGTCAATGCTGACTTGAGCATCTGAAAGCTCCTCACACTCATCGGACCATCTGAATGGAGCACCCTTCTGGGTCAATCTGGTCAAGGGTGAGGCAATAGAAGAGAACCCCTCCACAAAGCGACGGTAATATCCCGCCAAACCAAGGAAGCTCCTAATCTCTGTAGCTGAGGACGGTCTTGGCCAACTCTGCACCGCCTCAATCTTCTTCATGTCAACCTGAATACCTTCAATGGACACCACGTGCCCCAAGAAAGCTACTGAACCAAGACAAAACTCACACTTGGAGAACATTGCATAAAGCTTCTACTCCCTCAACCTTTGCAACACAACCCTCAGATGCTGAGCATGCTCCTCCTGGCTACGAGAATACACCAGGATGTCATCAATGAACACTATGACAAAGGAATCCAGATACGGCTGAAACACGCTGTTCATCAAATGCATGAACGTGACTGGGGCATTGGTCAGCCCAAATGACATAACCAGAAACTCATAATGACCATATCTGGTCCTGAAAGCAGTCTTCGAAATATCAGAATCCCGAATCTTCAACTGATGATACCCGAACATCAAGTCAATCTTGGAGAACACTCTAGCTCCCTGAAGCTGGTCAAACAAGTCATCAATACGAGGCAAAGGATACCGGTTCTTCACCGTAACCTTGTTCAGCTGCCGATAATCAATACACATGCGCATGGACCCATCCTTTTTCTTCACAAACAACACCGACGCACCCCAAGGTGACACACTAGGCCGAATGAACCCCTTATCTAGGAGTTCTTGAAGCTGCTCTTTCAATTCCTTCAACTCCGCTGGTGCCATACGATAAGGTGGAGTAGATATAGGCTGGGTGCCCGACACCAAGTCAATACCAAAATCAATGTCCCTGTCAAGTGGCATGCCTGGCAGGTCTGCAGGGAATACGTCCGGAAAATCACGGACCACAGGAACAGAATCAATAAAAGGAGTCTCACCACTAACATCCCTTACAAAAGCCAGATAAGATTCACATCCCTTATCCACCATACGCTGGGCCTTCAAGTAAGAGATCATCCTGCTAGGCACATACTCAATAGACCCTCTCCACTTAACTCTCGGAACTTCGGGCATAGCCAAGGTCACGGTCTTAGCGTGACAATCAAGAATAGCATGACACGGGGATAACCAATCCATGCCTCAATATCACATCGAAATCAACCATGCTGAGTAATAACAAGTCCACTCGGGTCTCCAGACCCCAATAGACACCACACACGAACGATACACACGGTCCACAACAATAGTATCTCCCACCGGGGTCGACACATGAACAGACGTAACTAAAGACTCACGGGGCATATCCAGAGAGTGAGTAAAATATGACGAAACATAAGAGTATATGGAACCATGGTCAATTAAAGACAAAGCATCTCTGTGACAAACTGAGATAATACCTGTGATCACCGCACCGGAGGCCATAGCATTAGGCCTAGCTGGAAGTGCATAGATACGCGGCTGACCTCCACCTGCTCGACCTCCCCCTCTAGGGTGACCCCTAGCTACCTGACCTCCACCCCTAGCTGCCTGGGCGGGTGGTGAAGTGACCAGAGCTGAAGTCGCGAGCTGACCCCTTTGCTGAGAAGAACTACCAGGACGACAAAGACAATGTCTCCACACATGTCCAAACTCTCCACACTCGAATCAACTCCCTGGAGTTGGAGATGGGGACTGAAGGGAACCCCTGGCACCAGAATAGCTGTTGGATGAACCATGCATAGAAGAACCCTGGAATGATGATGCTTTGGAGGAACTTTGAGCTGGAAGGGCACTAAAGGAAGAACGACCCGGATGAGAGCTACGGGGACCCTGCCCCGCAGATGCGCCACCATAAGCTGGGCGAACTGGCTGAGGAGGTATAAATGGGCGATCTCTATTGTGCTGAAACTGCCCTCTGGAAGGGGCACCACTTAAGCTACCTGATCCCCGAGGCCTCTTGGCCTCCCTCTCCTCTCGCTCCTGCTGGCGAACAAACTCAATATCTCGAGCAATATCAACTACCTGCTCGAAGGTAGCACCTGACACTCTCTCCCTGGTCATCAAAATACGGAGCTGATAAGTGAGACCATCCACAAACCTCCTGATCCTTTCCCTATCAGTAGGGACTAACTCAGCAGCATGACGGGCCAACTCTGAATAACACATTTCATACTGCATCACTGATAACTCTCCTTGGCGCAGCTTCTCAAACTGCCTGCACTGCTCCTCCCTGTGAGACTGACGAACATAATTCTCCAAAAAGATGGTGGAGAACTGCTGCCAGGTGAGGGGTGATGAAAAAACAGGCCTACGCCTCTCAAATGCCTCCCACCAAGTGAAAGCAGCACCAGAAAACTGAAATGTAGCAAATGAGACACCACTGGTCTCCAGAATCCCAGCAGTGCGAAGTATCCTCTGACACATATCCAGAAAACCCTAGGCATCCTCGCCCTCTGCGCCGCTGAAAGTCAAAGGCTGAAGTCTACTGAACCTCTCCAGCCTGCGCTGCTCATCCTCGGGCATGACTGGAACCACATAGTCCTGAACTGGAGCAACCGGCTGGGCTGGGACTGCCCTCGATGTCTGAATGCCCTGTACAACCTGCTCAGAGGTCCGGTTAGCTGGAGTCTGAGTCCCTCCTCCGTCCTGAGATGTGGCGGCAGTAGTAGACACATCAACTGCCTGAGCCAAGCTAGTACACAATGTCAAAATCTGAGTCAGGGTCTCCTGAAGACCCGGAATAACGATGGGCACTGCCGGTGCCTGAGCTTGTCCCGCTGGAATACCCGCGGTGGGAATCTGATCCTGAATAGTAGGGGGATCAACTGGTACTGCCCCGGATGCTACGCGGGCTAGTCCCCTACCTCTATCACGGCCTCGACCGCGGCCTCGACCGCGGCCTCGACCTCTCACGGGTCCAGCTGATGTGTGGTCACCCTGATCAGTAGCGCGTGTCCTCACCATCTGTGAGAGAATGAAACAACAGAAATTTAGATTTCCAGAATCAATAGAATGGCACGACAGAGTTCAAGAAAATGAGATTTTTCCTAAGGGTTCTATAGCCCCTCGAAGATAAGTACAGACGTCTTCGTACCGATCCGCAAGACTCTACTAAACCTGCTCATGACCGTTGAGTCCTATGTAACTTAGTGCTCTGATAACAACTTATCACGACCCCAAATCCTTACCGTCCGTGATGGCGCCTATCGTGGAACTAGGCTAGCCAACTATCATAATATTACACATTTTCTTTTCAAATTCTCAATTTATTTTTCCAACATTCATAATAACGTATATAAATTTCTGAATTTTTGAACAAAACAAACAAAACTAAACAGTCTACAACCATCCCCCCAGATCTGGAGTTAACAGGTCACGAGCATCTAAGAATAGTACTAGTAACAATACTCTCATAATACAAGGTCTCAAAAATGGAATACTAAGTACAAACAAATAAGGAAAGGAAAATGGAGGTGTTGTGGACACTGGACAACTACCTCGATATCCCAACGCTGGCGCCGTACGGACTCAGATGGCTACCACTCAGTACCAGTACCTGGATATGCACACAGAGGTGCATGGAGTAATGATGAGTACGCCAACTCAGTAGTAATGAAAATAAATCAAGTCTGGCGGTAAGAAACACACAGTAATAGAACATCAATTCACAATAGTAAAATACTGAGTTCTATTAGTGTATACATTCAGGCAAGATGCAAGAAAACCAGTTTCAGAAAAATCCGTTAAACAAGTATGATTTCCAATGTTTCTCAGTAAATTCCCAAGAAAAGCTCAGTATAAAATGAATGATTCATAATCAAATACTCAAGTAGAATATCAACATAAGCTTCCCCTCGGGCCAAATCAACACTCAATATCAGTCACTCAGCACCCCACAGTCACTCAGTAGAAGTCATTCAGCACCTCACGATCACTCAGTAGAAGTCACTCAGCACCTCAGAGTCACTCATCACTCGACACTCACACTCAGTAGGTACCTGCGCTCACTGGGGTTGTACAGGCTCCAGAGGGGTTCCTACAACCCAAGCGCTATAAACAGCCAAGTCATGGCAATGATCACTCTGGCACTCGACCTCTCACATATCATAACAGTGCAACATGCTGCGACGTGCAACCTGATCCAAACATATCCTCACAATATTGGCACTCAGCCTCACTCAGTCAGAAACTCTCAAAATGCCACTCGGGCTATCAACAAATGGGGTACTCGACCCAAAATAGTATTTTATATCATAAGATAATGTAACAAGTCTGAGTTTCGTAAACAACAAATTACGGTGTGACTGAGTGAAAATCATGATCAAAATAGTGAGGAATATCAGAAAATAGCTCCCAAGGGATCTAAACAGGTCGGCACGAGGCCCTAAACATTTCTTACAACCTAAGTATATCAAAAGCAATGAAATACTATTTATCATATGATTTAAAGCAGTTCCGCAACTCAATAGTTGCCTCAGAAAGAACCAATTTCCAATTTCCCAATTCATGTACGCCACACACTCTTCATCTAGTGTGTACGTCACTCCAAAACATTGAAAATATGCTATGTCCGGGGTTTCATACCCTCAGGACAGGATTTAAAGTTATTACTTACCTCAACTAGCCCGAAAAGCTACTCCGCAACACTCTTGCTCCTCGAATAGGCTCCCGAATGCTCCGAATCTATCACGACCAGATTTATCACATCAAAATATGCTAGGGAGATGAAACCCAATCGAAAAATATCAACATTAGGCACAATTCCCGAAAATTGCCCAAACCCGACCCTCGGGCCCACATCTGGGAACTCAATAAAATTTACACCATAATGATCCTCATCCTCTCACGAGTCTATACATATCAAGAACACTGAAATCGGAGTTCAAATGACCCCTCAAATCCCCATTAGAAGGTCTCTTAATCTCAAGCCCTAATTTCCCCCTTTACACTGATTTTCCCCAAATTAACACCACTAATTAGGCCTTTAATCATATATAATCGAGTTATGAAGTCAAGAATCTTACCGCCAAGTGATTCCCCTTTGGTTTCCTCAAAAATCTCCCTCAAAAGCTTCAATCCCGTTAAAAAATGGTGGAAAAGTGAAGAAGGGTCGCGGATTGGCTTTTTATATACTGCCCCGGGTATTTCTTCACTGCGATGTCGGGACCACCCACGCGATCGCGAAAGACAAACTCACTGACCCCCCAATATTTACTCATTGCGATCGCAACATATACCCCGTGATCGCGATGCTAAGACTCCCTGACCTATGCGATCACAACCAGCTCTATGCGATCGCATAGAGTAATTCCAATACCTCGCTGCCACTCCCAATTCTTCTATGCGATCGCGACTTCAGACCCGCGTTCGCGATGCACAACCTCATTACACTACGCGATCGCATACCTGACTCTGCGATCGCGAAGAACAAACTCACCCCTGCAACCAACAAGCCTACGCGATCGCGGATGAAGCCCTGCGATCGCGTACAAGGACACCAACAACATAAACACTAGATTTTCCAGCAGACTCCTAAGACCAAAAATGCCCGTTTGAGCATCCGAAATACACCCGAGGCCCCCGGGACCTCAACCAAACCTACCAACATATCCCATAACATCATTCAAACTTAGTCGAACCTTCGAAACACCAAAAACAACGCAAAAACACCAAAATCACATCGAATTCAAGCCTATGAACTTTGAAATTTCTAAATTCCACCAATGATGCCGAAACCATCCAAAACACCTCCGATTGACCTGAAAATTTGCACACATATCCAAAATTTCATTAAGAACGTGCTTTAACTTCCGGAATTCCATTCCGACCCCGATAGCCTATTTTCCACTGCCGATCGAAATTCGCCAAAAACTAACTTTCACCAATTCAAGCCTAATTCTACACCGGACATCAAAAATACGTTCGAACACACTCCCAAGTCCCAAATCACCTAATGAAGCTATCCGAGCCATAAAATCCGCATTCTGAGATCGGTTACCAATAAGTAAACTCCTACTTGACTTTTCCAACTGTAAAGCTACTCAAAGAGACTAAGTGTCTCAATTCTCACAATGAACACTCCGAACCTGAAACAACAGACCTCGACACATCATGAACATACTAAGCAATGCATAACCAAGCAGAAACAGGAATAACATTGCAAATTCTACGGAACGACCGGCCGGGTCGTTACATCTTCTACCGAGGGTAATATTTATCCATAACGGAGTACAGAAAGGATAAGCTTCTTCAGGAGGATTATTTCCAATAGAGTACTAAATAGATAAACATCTTTGCGGCGGAGTCCCATATGGATAAGCTTCTTCAAGAAGCTTATTTACAACGGAGTACTAAATAAACATCCATAATATAATATATTTATAACACTTTCCCTTGGATGTTCATTAAAAGATGATGTGCCTCATTAAAACCTTACTAAGAAAAACCCTATGAGAAAAAAATCCAAGTGAAGGAAAAAGAGTACACATATTTAGTAATACGCATAACTAGTTGTCTCATTAAAAACCTTATAAGGAAAAACCTTAGTAAGGGAAAAAGAGTTCAGCGCATATTTTACTCCCCCAAATAAAAACTTTGTTTCAAATATCTGAGTCTCCGCATTCTAATCTTGTTTACCATCTTCTAAAAAGTTGAAGTTTTCAAAGATTTAGTGAATAAATCCGTCGGATTGTTGCTTGATCGGATTTGTTGCACATCAATGTGACCATTTTTCTGAAAATCATGTGTGTCGAATAATTTTGGTGAAGTGTGCTTCGTTCTATCTCCTTTTATAAACCGTATCTTTAATTGGGCTATGCATACAACATTATCTTCGTATAAAATTGTGGATCTTTTTTCACATTCTAAATCACATTTTTCTTGAATAAAATGAATCACTGATCTCAACCATATGCATTCCCTACTTTCTCCATGAATAGCTAATATCTCGGCATGAAGAAGTAGCAACAATAGATTCCTTTGTGAATGCCATGATATGACAGTACCTCCATATGTAAACACGTACCCAGTTTGAGATCGAGATTTATGTGGATAAGATAAATAACCAGCATCTGCATAACCAACAAGATCTGCACTACCTTTGTTAGAATAAAATAAACCCATATCAAGTGTTCCCTTTAAATATCGCAATATATGTTTAACCCCGTTCCAATGTCTCCGTGTAGGAGAAGAGCTATATCTTGCTAGTAAATTAACAGAATATGCTATGTCAGTCCTTGTAGCATTAGAAAGATACATAAGTACACCAACTGCACTAAGATAAGGTATTTCGGGACCAAGGAGTTCCTCATCCTCTTCTGGAGGTCGGAACAGATCCTTATTCGCTACAAGTGATCGAACAATTGATGGTGTACTCAATGGGTGCACTTTGTCCATGTAAAAGCATTTTAAGACCCTTTATGTATATGCAGATTGATGGATAAAGATCCCGTCTGCTAAATGTTCAATTTGCAGACCAAGATAAAATTTTGTCTTTCCAAGATCTATCATCTCAAATTCTTTATTAAGATATTTAATTGCCTTTTGGAGCTCTTCTGGAGTTCCAACAAGATTTATGTCGTCAACATAAACTTGAAGTATAACAAATTTTTATGTCATTTTCTGTGTAAAATTACATGGACAAATAACATCATTTTTGTAACCCTCTTTCAGCAAATATTCACTAAGGCAATTATACCACATGCGCAGAGATTGCTTTAAACCGTACAAAGATCTGTGTAAACCGTACAAAGCGCACCGATTGAGTACACCAACGGTTTTTCGATCACTTGAAGTGAATAAGGAGCTGTCCCGACCTCCAGAAGAGGATGAAGAACTCCTTAGTCCCGAAATACCTTATCTTAGCGCAATTGGTGCACTTATGTATCTTGCTAATGCTACAAGGCCTGACATAACATTTTCTGTTAATTTATGAGAAGGATATAGCTCTTCTCCTACACGGAGATATTGGAATAGGATTAAGCATATATTGCGATATTTAAAAGGAACACTTGATATGAGTTTATTTTTTTCTAACAAAGGTAGTGTAGATTTTTTTGGTTACGCAGATGCATGTTATTTATTTGATCCACATAAAGCTCGATCTCAAATCGGGTACGTGTTTACATATGGAGGTACTATCATATCATGGAGTTTCACAAAGCAATCTATTGTTGCTACTTCTTCAAATCATGCCGAGATAATAGCTATTCATAAAGCAAGTAGGGAATGCGTATGGTTGAGATCAGTGATTCATTTTATTCAAAAAAAAATGTGGTTTGGAATGCGATAAAAGATCCACAATTTTATACAAAGACAATGTTGTATGTATAGCCCAATTAAAGGGAGGATTTATAAAAAGAGATAGAACGAAGCATATTTCACCAAAATTATTCTACAAACATGATCTTCAGAAAAAATGGTGACGTTGATGTGCAACAAATCCGTTCAAGTGACAACTTCAACTTTTGAGAAGATGGTATACAAGATTGGAATACAGAGACTTAAATATTTGAAACAAAGTTTTTATCAAGGGGAGTAAAATACACGCTATACTTTTTTCCCTTACTAAGGTTTTTCCCACATGGGTTTTCTTATAAGGGTTTTAATGAGACAACTAATTGTGCTTATTACTAAACACGTGTACTCTTTTTCCTTCACTAGGATTTCTTTTCACGAAATTTTTCCTAGTAAGGTTTTAACGAGGCACATTATCTTTTAATGAACATCCAAGGGGAAGTGTTATAAATATATTATATTATGGATGTTCATTTAGTACTCCGTTGTAAATGAACTTCCCGAAGAAGCTTATCCATATGAGACTCTGCCATAAATATATTTATCTAGTAGGCCAGTTCAGAGAATTGATAAGAACCAGTAGGTCAGCTTTCATGATTTTTCATTAATAACCCGTTATGTTGCTTGGCTATTAGAAGATGTGAGATACGTTCAGAATATTTTTTGAATCCATCTCTCGATATTGCTGTTGCAGGAGAATATTCGAGGTATGAAAAGTGGTGAAAGTTTTCTTCAATATATCATGATCAGTAATATTATCACCACATAATTTTAATTGGGAAATAATACAGAACATAGCAGAATTATACTTACTGAAAGATTTAAAATCTTGTAGCCTTAGATGAGTCCAATCATAACGTGCATGTAGAAGAACGTCCATCTTCAGGTGGTCATATCTATCTTTCAAATTATTCCACAGTATGACTGGATATTTAACAATGAGATATTCTATTTTCAAGCCTTCATCAAGGTGATGACGTAGGAATATCATTGCTTTGGCGCGGTCTTGGTTTGGTGCTTGATTTTTGTCCTTGATGGTGTCTCCCAGACCCGTCGGATCAAGGTGAATTTCAGCATCAAACACTCAAAACATGTAGTTTTTGCCCGACATATCAAGGGCTACAAATTCAAATTTAGAAAGATTTGACATTATTTAGAAAAAGAAAGTTCGTATCTCTGATACTTTCAAAGTATTTGCTTGAGATGACAGAGTCTCGTGCTGATAACGTGTTATAAAATAAAGACTGTAAAGTAAAGACAAGTATAGGGAGAAATTGATATATTATTCAATTTCACACTGACGTACATAATGAACTGAAATCTTTTCTATTTATAGAAGAAAAGAAGCTATTGTGTAAGCTGCTACTGCAAGCTGCTGTAAGCTCCTTGTAAACTGCTATTTTACCATATATAGATAATCTTCTACCGGGGATAATATTTATCCATAACGGAGTACCGAAAGGATAAGCTCATTATACCAGATATAAATAATCTTCTATCGGGGATAATATTTATCCATAACGGAGTGCCGAAAGGATAAGTTTCTTCAGGAGACTTATTTCCAATAAAGTACTACATAAATAAATATATTTATGGCGGAGTCCCAAATAGATAAGCTTCTTCAAGAAGCTTATTCAACAGAGTACTAAATGAACATTCATAATATAATATATTTATAACATACATCAAACAATTAAAATTTCGAAATTGCCAATATACTTTCTTTTCTTGGCATCTAATCCATTGCGCATAAGGGGTTCCCGAACTTCCAATTATTGACAAGAAGAGCACATGGGTTTTAAGCTAAGGAATCAAAGTAGTAATTACTAGTACAACTCGCCCTTTTTTTCCCTTTAGACAGTTGGAAAGTTTGAATTTTTTTAACGTAAGATGGGGCTGAAAATGCTAGAAGTCCTAGTGATGTATAGTTGAGATGCATTGTCATCAAATATTTTGATCTATAATCCCAATAGCATATTTCATTTTTTCCCCTAGCTACACTTCCACGCTACGTATTTCTCGTATCCTTTACCTTGAAATTATGTAGCATCCTGGTTTCTCTTTATCTTATGTTCAAGAGGTATTCAAAAAATTGGAGGTCTTTCGAGACATTTTTTTTTTCATATGATTTTAGATTTATTTCATCCCTTTTTAACACCTTCATTTATCATAATTTCACACATAGCATCACTTTTCTGTACGGTGTCATTAGATTGCCTACGTAGTTAATGCAGTTCTTCTCTTTTGTGGCAAAAGAAGCAAGAAAGCTTTTGGATTGAAACTCTTGACCCATGTTATGAAATCAAGATTTTGATTACCAACTCAAACCTTAGGTGGGGAGTTGTCTGTTTGTCTACCACTTATAGATGTACGAAGAATGACCCATTTAGGCCAGGTATGTGCACTAGATCTAGAAGCATAAGCTACAGGGTCAATAAAAGTTAGTGACGAGGCATCCTCTTAATTGATTATTGGAATTGAAGGTTGGTACACAATCGAGGAGCTGCACATAGATTTAACTGTACATAGTTTTTGAATTCCTTTTAATTTATGGTTGCCCTAAGCTGATTTTACTTCAATATTTGTACCGTCCATAAGAAACTAACAACTCTACTTTCAATAGAATAGCAGTAAATATACTATGTCTTTAGCTTGTGCCGTGTACCACTAGTATAGCATTGTTTACCTATGAAGTTATTATTCTTTTACTTTCTGAGTATTGTTCTGTCCGTATGGAAGCTTAATGAAAGCGGGCTGTCATACGATTACCCACGTCCAACTCTAGTCCTAAAAAAGATAAGTGGTCGTTGCAAATATAGTCCGGTCTAAGAGTTCGGTGTCGAATCTCATAGAAAATTAAGGCTCAGCTATAGTTGTTCAATATCGCAAAGAAACACAAGTTCAAATAATTCCTAGTTATAAAGATTTGATTTTTATTTCTACTAATTAACTAACAAATATTATAAAGCAGTAAAATCATCGACTAACAAGGATGAAATTGGAGACAAGCCTAAGGAGGTCTAGAGTTGTGATTTCCCCAATTTTCGGAATCTTTTACGTTTTATATAATTTCGCCTAAGTATTCTCTACCGATCGTGAGCACTTCGGGTGTCCTAATTCTCTTCCGAGCAACTACCACAATTTGCTTGACATATTCTTCTGAACTACGCTAGCTGACATAATTCACCTCTCACTACGATCACACCAAGATTTCATTATTCTTAATCTCACCTTTAAACTCTTCGTATTGATTCCTCACATTCGTAAGGAATGATGTTGTTCAACAACTACCTAAATATGTACCATTTTCCAAGCAATACATACTGAATATGCACAAACAATTGATGGCCATTCAATCAACAACAATAAACACGTAGTTGAGAAATCCAACGACTCAATTATATAAAAACATAACAAGAATTCATCCTACAAAAGGTTTCATCAAAACTCTAGAAAACGAATTAGCTATTCATAATAGTATGCAAAACTACAATAGTAGAATTCATAACCAATAATGTAAATACGAAGAAGGAAGTGAAAAACTCGTAGAAGAATTCTCCGCCTTGCTCTTTGTGTGTTCTTGCCTCCTTAGGTTGAATACCCTATAAAATAATGTCTCCCTTTTGGTTGAATCCGCTCTAAAAACGTACTCCTCTCTTAAACATGTTTAGGGAGTATTTATAGGTTAGGGTTGAACTCCTTGAGTCCAAATATGGGTTGGAGACTTTTAACCCACGACTTTTAATTACCGGGCTATAGACCTCGCGAAGCCAGACTTATTACGTGGTCTACCTGGCTATAGACCTCGCGAAGCCTGGTCTGTAGCGCGATCAAGCTGGCTATAGACTTTGCAAAGCCGGGTCTGTAGTGCGGTCAAGTTGGCTATTGACCTCGCGAAGCCTGGTTTGTACCAAGGTTTGGGTACTCGGCATTTTTGTGCTTTTTTCTTGTATTTTCATCCTCTTTTTGTGCAACCTTCACTCGTCTTTGTCTTCATGCTCCTACACGTAAAATAACATAATTTAGCTCAAATCTCGCACAATTAATCACTAAACCAACAAAATATGGGACGGGTAATGTACTAAAAACATAACATTTTAGCCTAACATCACCACCCCACACTTAAACGTTGCTCGTCTTCGAGATAACCACCAATTCATACTAACCTTGAGCACTTTATTTTCTTTTAGCATATCCGAAGCACACCATACCTATGACTGTAGTTGATAGCAAAAATTAAACTTTAGCATATGCCTTCAACACATGCTTCCCTTTACTCCATGTCATACTTCAAAAATTTATTCAACAACAAGACAACATGCTTATAACAATCCTAGCCTCACAAAACGACTCAATACCACAATGCATTCATGGATTGAACACTTAACATCATAGAGAAATCTAATAACGTCACCTATCCCTCGCGAAATTATGTGCCTTCACAACAAGAACAAATGAGTAAGTTGAATCCACACAATCGATTCAAATGTTCAAATATATTTTAAGGACTCAGATAAATCAAAGAAATTCCCCACTCACACAGAAGTCACATGCATGCACAAAGTACTATAGTCTTGCCCATTATGTAAACCTTCACTAAAGTAGGCTTTCTCAATCTATTAGGACTTTTTCATGGTTGTAGTGTGGGAGGTTCATCCTCCCAAACACTTTAACACATCACATAATAAACTTCAATCGCAAATTATTCAATCCACTTCAATTTCACAAACAAGATCACCCCAAAAATATTTTTCTTTCTTTAAGCACTACTTTTACTTTATACCCCACTAGCAAGAACATGACAATAATTTATTCATCTATATTTTTCCTTCTTTTCTTCTCTTTTTTTTTCCATTATTGTTTTTCCCTTTGCAGTTTCCAATAGTGGTGTATTACCTTACAAACAAGTGCACCCTTATTTCATTTATTGGCTCCACTCGAAAGCAACCCCACACCTAGTCCTTACTTCTTCTGGCGCTCATTTCATAATTAAAGTGTTTTAAGAAGTAAAAGGATCAAAATAATGATAATTAAGAACAAAGGGGTATAGGCTTGTAATGCGGTTGCCAAATAAAAATTTATAGGCTCAAAAGAGTTGACTAGGGATAAATTTATATGTGGTAAGCATTAAGTTCAAAGAGATCAAATAAAGCCTAAAATCATTTTGTCAAACCGAGAAAAACCTAAAATTTTGCTTCAAATCGCATGCCGGACAAGTTCTAGACTCTAATGCCAATTCTCACCGCACAAGGCACGTGACTCTCACGACCTAAAACCTATGGGTTGTGATGGCTCCGGACACCACTGTCAGGCAAGCCAACCCCTTAATAAGTTGAAATACCTTTCTGTTTAACAATTTCGAAATCGTTTCCTTTATTGCATTTCATAATCAAATAAATAAATTTTTGTAAATTAAACACGACAGGAAATCCATTTAATTCAATAAAACAAGACTCAACACATCCCCAGAACCCGGTGACACAAGTACATGAGCAGTTTCTAAAATTTATACAATTATACAACTCTTGTCCGAGAAATAAATGGGACAAAGGAAATAGAGATACAACGTAAAGATATAGAAAGAAGGAGACTCTGTCAACTTCGGAACGCCTCCGGATGAATGCAGCCCGAGTAAGTCTCCAAATCAATCGCTGAACTATGAAGATACCTGTGCAACAAAATGCACAGAAAGTGTAGCATGAGTACATAAACATATATGTACCCAGTGAGTATCCCGTCTAAACTCGAAGAAGTAGTGACGAAAGATCGACTAGACACTCACTAAGGTCCAACAATATAATATATGACAGGATATGGCGAAAGCAGTAGGCAGGTAGGACAGTAAACAACAAGTGCATATCAAATAAGGAAATTCAGGTAATAACTGAAAATAAACCTCAATGTACTATAATTTTCTCTTAACCAATGCCTGACTATCAAATTATAAGTGAACTAGAACCCAAGGAGCATATACAGACACGGACAAGACAACCGGCCGGAGTCATAAGGGTGGTCATAAGGACTGAGGTCATAAGCTACCCACGATCGCGAATCATACCTGCGACTCGTGTGCTGACTCGATAATGATAAGCTCCCCACGATCGCGAATCTTACAAGAGACTCGTGTGCTGACTCGATAATGATAAGCTCCCCACGATCGCGAATCTTACCTGCGACTTGTGTGCTGACTCGATAATGATGAGCTACCCACGATCGCGAATCTTACATGCGACTCGTGTGCTGACTCGATAATGATAAGCTCCCCACGATCGCGAATCTTACCTGCGACTCGTGTGCTGACTCGATAATGATAAGTGCATATTCATATATATTGGTTTATATGTGTACCGACTTGACAGTGAACCCAACAGGACCGTGCCAATACCACTGTAGCCAACTAGGATTGAAATCATAATATTTCACCTTTCCATGTCATCTCAACAAAAAAATCACAACTTACAATACATACAAAGTACAAATAAGGCACATAGAGTCATGCTCGTGAGTCCCAAGGCTACCCGACATAGCAATATAGTCGCCACATACGGACTCTCGTCACTTGGTACGTACACAACCCCCACAACATGTATACATAACAAATAAGGAACCTATGAGGACATTTCCCCCTTACGAGGTTGGAAAGGAGACTCACCTCGCTCCGAAGTTCCATAACCGACTTCTAAGCCCTTCCGACTACTCCAATGGATGCACAACGCCCCCAAACCAACCAAACAACGACAAACCAATGAAAATATACTCTAATATTTACTAAAAATTCAGATTATATAATTTCCCAACACCGCTCAAGGAATTGACCAAAATGCCCTCGGGCCCACGTGCCCGGATTCCGAAATTTCTTGAAGAAAATCTCCACCCATAGCTTTACTAATTTAATTATATAATTTACTTCATTAATTAAGCTCAATTCGTGGTTAAACCCAATTTATCGAATTCTAGGTTTCCTTCAAGAGATCCTCAGTTTTTCCTCAATTTCTCATACCAAATTTATGTAGTAATTTTGTATTTAATCTTAGAAATGAGTAGAAACATCTTACCTCTGAAGCTTGATGAAACCCCCCTTAAAATGCTCTCCAAAATCTCCCATAGCCATTGAAAAATGAGAGAGAAATGCCAAAATACCATTTTAAATCAACACTGCCCAGAACCAACACCTATGCGATCGCACCATCTTGCCCGCGATCGCACAGGTCACCTGCTTCCTCCTTCCGCGATCGCACACACCACCCGCGATCGCACAAGCTGCCTAGCCTTTCCCTCCGCGATCGCATTGCACTTCCGCGATCGCATAGGTCACAAACCCGGTCCCCTTAAATCCTTCTCTGTGATCGCAATACATGGACCGCGATCGCACTGCACACGAGGTGCACCAGAAAATAGCAGCAGCAAAGGAAGAGAGAAATGGTCCGAACTCACCCCGAAACACATCTGAGGCCCTCGGGACCCCGTCCAAACACACGACTTAATCCCATATCCTCACACAGACTTGCTCTAGGCTTCAAATCACATCAAACAACGCCGAAATCACGAATCGCGCTAAAATTCAACTTTATGAACTTTGAAATTTTAAACTTCCACATTCGATGCCGAAACCTGTCAATCACGTATGATTGACCCCAAATTCTGCACACAAGTCATATTCGACATTACGGACCTGCTCCAACTTCCGAAATTGCATTCCGACCCCGATATCATAATTTCCACTTCCGGTCAGATTTCTCAAAAACCTTCAAATTTCTATCTTTAGCCAAATGACTTCAAAATGACCTCCGGACATCCGAATTCCGATCGCGCTCCCAACTCCAGAATCACCATACGAAGCTATTCCCAGACTCGGAATCCCAAACGGACATCAATATCTCTGAAATGCGCTTCAAGCCAAACTTAGGAAATTCCTTTAAAATGCTAATTTCCATAATATATGCCGAAACGCTCTCGGGTTATCCGAAACCTGATCCGAACATACGCCCAAGTCCGAAATCATCATATGAACTTGCTGGAACCTTCAGATCCTGATTCCGAGGTCGTTTACTCCAAATCCCATTCTTAGTCGATTCTTTAAATTTTAGGCTTCTAAAATGAAAACTTTTCTTTCAATTTAACTCCGAACTTCCTGACTTTAAACTCCGACCATACGCACAAGTCATAATACCTGAAATTGAGCTGTTCATGACTTCCAACAACTGAACGACGCGCTAGAGCTCAAAACGACCGGTCGGGTCGTTACATTCTGCCCCATTTAAACAGACGTTCGTCCTCGAACGTGCCGAGAACTTCCCTTGAGTTATCTGAAATCACTGTTTTAATACCCCGTGCACCTGCCCGTGCTACCACAACCCAGCTGAGCACATAATCTTGATCAAATCAGAAGATATCTTCCTTTATCCATACAACAAGCTCCAAACTCAGTTCCAACACCGAAAATTCTCTGCCAGGCTTGTTTCTAGTATATGAACACCATATCAACTACCACACGAGGCACCAGAACACAACTGCGCACCTTTGCTGAATCGGCACCATACACCGCATAATCCATCATCTGACCACAATGACGCTCCCTGAATCTTAAAAGCTAAAATTCAACAAATCTGATGCTCTCAATACATCTTATAGGATATATTCATACATCCTGCTATAATGCTGACGATACCACCACAACAGAGGAGATGTGTAGAAATTCCTAACCAACTGCAGAGTTGATCCAAACATTGAAATCTTTCCTCTTTACTTAGATCATCATCTCATTATAAACCAAGCACTAGTATTTGACCTGTAATATGCTTCACATAATCTTAACACACCGATCCCAGTTTTATAGATCTCGTCTCACCCAATATGAATTGTTCAAACAACCAATCACCCCAGACATGACCAACAATCTCACACGATTCCACAATGCGCCAATAGGTCACACTTCGAATATGATACACAAGGGAAAATGGCTCAGGAAGGGACTACTCAACTCACGCAACAATATGAACTTTCCTCAGAAAAATAGGAAGTAAAACACAAGAAAATAATTATAGGAACCCTCCTCAACTTCACCCTGTTGCGGCGTGCAAACCGATTGAAATAACATACCCGTGGCGCCGTGCCACCCGATCCTATCACAAAATTTACATAAGGAAATATACACGGAGCTGGATTTCTCACTATTACAAATTACTGAATATCGGTCACAAGCACGCTAAGTGCAGAATGCCATTCTGGGGAGACCGATAGAGCCATATGCTACAAAACTCAAGCACAACTGAGGTGCGATTTATAATCCGAATCTCAAGAGCCATCCTGCTCACATAACCTCATCACTACGCGAAATCTCATCACGTAAGAAATTATCAAGCTGCTTCACAGCTCACACAGCAAAATCTTAATATCACATGAATTGACGGAGACAGAACAATACCTGATATTCCAACACCCCTCCTTGAGGAGCGCTATACTGAAATGAACACATCTGACTCGCATGAAGCCCATAATCTCGTTTAAATTCATTCATACACTTCAAGCCGATTCTGCTCGCACTGAACTAGGCTGATGGACTTACCTAGGTCTAAAACAACCCACTTCCTTTCATAACACACAAGAACAACCATCATAGCCTGGACAACACCCCAAAACTCACAACAAAGATGAACTGAACGTCTTCCTGGCATACATCCTCAAATGAGCAACATTGCCCTTCCTCAAACTCTGTCAAATCTTTCAATCCATCAGGTGACTACAAGTCACACTTATGCAATCTTCCCGCGGTCATTCTCCCACGACCTTCCACACAGGGTAAAAAATATGCACATCCATACCACCGACCACCCTACGGCCGTAAAAAAAAACAAAGGACCCGTAACCAGGATACAAAGCCTCTTTCACCAAATACCGATCTCCGATGACACTGAAGACAACCTCAGCTTACTGTAAATATTCAAATACCTTGTTCTTGCTCCTCCGACCTCATGACATCCTTGTTAATACTAAACCGCAATCTCGATCCTTACTTCCCGTTACATACTGCTTACTGCACCTAACATGCCAATATGGAATAACATAGGAATTCCATCATAACTCCCAAACCACTAATAGGGTGAACACTTCATCATATAGAAACCTTTTACTTACCTCAATTCATGAGAACCAAAACAATACACAAGTGAATTCTCACAATCGCAATACATGCAAATCCTTAAGTAGTGGTTTGAACCACCATAAACCTTCCGGGATCCGCCTACACCTGACAGGCCATAACACTTGAATGCTTCCAAACGAAATCTATTACGACGACCGACATGCCCCACACATATCTGCACAAACCATACACATACTCAATCATACCGAAGGAACTGATCACTGCCGTACATGTTCCATTTCAACCATGGCTAATCAATCTATCCTCTTTTAATCATCTTTAATTGCCTCAGAGATAATAGTAACTTCCTTCAACTCATAGCAAACTCAACCCTCACTCATCCCAAGTGACCTTGATTCACGAGACCATGCTACCTAAATCCTGCAACCCGTCTCACACCATCCTGATGATCTTTCTACAACCCGGAGTCTATCTCTCTCACTCCTTCAATACTATCCTGCATGCTGAAAATAACATAGAACACTACAATCATTTTTCCCTTTATAAGAAATTAAGCTGCAAAAGCTCGATTCTCAATCACACTACTTCTTGAAACCCTTAAACACTGCATTCTCTAACTTTCGAATTTACTAGGACCACTGCTGAGAGTCACCCACTCTGACTGGCCCCGAATACAATCAACTCCAAGGTTCTTCTAGCACATGAACATGCTCTCAACGAAGCACGTGACTGAGTCACTACCCTTACAACTTGCCTATGCCTTAAGCATAAATTCTGAATCTTTCAAAGCATAATTCGTGGCCCAACAAAGCCAACTTTAGCACACATTTATCGAATCACATGCACAATTACCATTTTACTCCTTTCCCTTGGCTGTACTAACTTGACAATACACCGACAATCCGCAACCCCATGAGAAGACAACCCTACAACCCGACTGTAGGCGGTGGGACTCCCCCACTTAGCCCGAAGCTACTCCTGCTCCCCATCTAGACCCTGTTGAGATCCTTTCTCCTTTGTTAACATAATCTTGCTCAACCAATCCGTCCAATTCTCTCGAATTCTCCTGTTAGCATTCCCTAAATACTCAAATTCTGTAGCACCATTCACCCATTCTG
Organism: Nicotiana undulata; assembly: GCA_005239495.1. Lineage (NCBI taxonomy): Eukaryota > Viridiplantae > Streptophyta > Magnoliopsida > Solanales > Solanaceae > Nicotiana > Nicotiana undulata. The sequence continues at coordinate 34,130 of ML260733.1, read as the reverse complement.
CCTCCTACCGAATAGCCACTAGGATTTCCTCGCAGAAACTTGCCGACCACACCACCGCTAGCCTACTCACAGGAGATAACCCACCTGTGGAATTCACCAGTTGACACCTTCCAACAACGCTGCGTTGCACACCCTCTACGACATCAAAACCCCATCCTAAGCCTGTTCCCATTCACCAACTTTACCAGTCCGTCCGCTCCTCATAGACATCTACTAAATGCGCTACGATATCCTCAAATTCACCTGCCATATTGCATTCTTCCTCATCCTTAATAACTCATCTTTGCTGCATCCAACATTCCGCCGAACAACCTACATTTCAGCTTAAGCTCATGGACCTAATCATCGTCCATGAAAATTCTCAAATCATTTCAACTTCTCCTCAAGATAGGCATTCGTCTTACCACTGAACTCATATGCTATGAGCCACTCTCCCACTTTAGTTAAACTCATTCCCTTCAGCACTACCTGACTTCCTTCTCTCATGCCTGGCCCCTTTTTATAAATTTGGCCGCCGCCTGACACTTCTCACATGGCTTCCTTCATCGCACGCTTCTCAATTGCGACCTCGAAGAAGTAGTGACGAGAGGTCGACTAGACACTCACTAAGGTCCAACAATATAATATATGATAGGATATGGCAAAAGCAGTAGGCAGGTAGGACAGTAAACAACAAGTGCATATCAAATAAGGAAATTCAGGTAATAACTGAAAATGAACCTCAATGTACTATAATTGTCTCTTAACCAATGTCTGTCTATCAAATTATAAGTGAACCAGAACCCAAGGAGCATATACAGACACGGACAAGACAACCGGCCAGAGTCATAAGGGTGGTCATAAGGACTGAGGTCATAAGCTACCCACGATCGCGAATCATACCTGCGACTCGTGTGCTGACTCGATAATGATAAGCTACCCACGATCGCGAATCCTACCTGCGACTCGTGTGCTGACTCGATAATGATAAGCTCCCCACGATCGCAAATTTTACCTGCGACTCGTGTGCTGACTCGATAATGATAAGCTACCCACGATCGCAAAACTTACCTGCGACTCGTGTGCTGACTCGATAATGATAAGCTCCCCACGATCGCGAATCTTACCTGCGACTCGTGTGCTGACTCGATAATGATAAGTGCATATTCATTTATATAGGTTTATATGTGTACCGACTCGACAGTGAACCCAACATGACCGTGCCAATACCACTATAACCAACTGGGATTGAAATCATAATATTTCACCTTTCCTTGTCATCTCAACAAAAAAATCACAACTTACAATACATAAAAAGTACAAATAAGGCACATAGAGGCATGCTCGTGAGTCCTAAGGCTACCCGACATAGCAATATAGTCCCCACGTACGGACTCTCGTCACTTAGCACGTACGCGGCCCCCACAACATGTATACATAACAAATAAGGAACCGATGGGGACATTTCCCCCTTACGAGGTTGGAAAGTAGACTCACCTCGCTCCGAAGTTCCATAATCGGCTTCTAAGCCCTTCCGACGAATCCAATGGATGCACAACGCCCCCAACTAACCAAACTATGACAAACCAATGAAAATATACTCTATATTTACTAAAAATTCAGATTGTATAATTTCCCAACTCCGCTCAAGGAATTGACCAAAATGCCCTCGGGCCCACGTGCCCGGGTTCCAAAATTTCTTGAAGAAAATCTCCACCCATAGCTTTACTAATTTAAGTATACAATTTACTTCATTAATTAAGCTCAATTCATGGTTAAGCCCAATTTATCGAATTCTAGGTTTCCTTCAAGAGATCCTTAGTTTTTCCTCAATTTCTCATACCAAATTTAGGTAGTAATCTTGTATTTAATCTTAGAAATGAGTAGAAACATCTTACCTCTGAAGCTTGATGAAATCCCCCTTGAAATGCTCTCCAAAATCGCCCATAGCCATTGAAAAATGAGAGAGAAATGCCAAAATCCCGTTTTAAATCAACACTGCCCAGAACTAACACCTATGTGATCGCACCATCTTGCCCGCGATCGCATAGGTCACCTGCTGCCTCCCTCCGCGATCGCACACACAACCCGCGATCGCACAAGCTTCCCAGCCTTCCCCTCCGCGATCGCATAGGTCACAAACCCGGTCCCCTTAAATCCTTCTCTGTGATCGCAATACATGGACCGCGATCGCACTGCACACGAGGTGCACCAGAAAATAGCAGCAGCAAAGGAAGAGAGAAATGGTCCGAACTCACCCCGAAACACATCTGAGGCCCTCGGGACCCCGTCCAAACACACGACTTAATCCCATATCCTCACACATACTTGCTCTAGGCTTCAAATCACATCAAACAACGCCGAAATCACGAATCGCGCTAAAATTCAACTTTATGAACTTTGAAATTTTAAACTTCCACATTCGATGCCGAAACCTGTCAATCACGTATGATTGACCCCAAATTCTGCACACAAGTCATATTCGACATTACGGACCTGCTCCAACTTCCGAAATTGCATTCCGACCCCGATATCATAATTTCCACTTCCGGTCAGATTTCTCAAAAACCTTCAAATTTCTATCTTTAGCCAAATGACTTCAAAATGACCTCCGGACATCCGAATTCCGATCGCGCTCCCAACTCCAGAATCACCATACGAAGCTATTCCCAGACTCGGAATCCCAAACGGACATCAATATCTCTGAAATGCGCTTCAAGCCAAACTTAGGAAATTCCTTAAAAATGCTAATTTCCACAATATACGCCGAAACGCTCTCGGGTTATCCGAAACCCGATCCGAACATACGCCCAAGTCCGAAATCATCATATGAACTTGCTGGAACCTTCAGATCCTGATTCCGAAGTCGTTTACTCCAAATCCCATTCTTAGTCGATTCTTTAAATTTTAGGCTTCTGAAATGAAAACTTTTCTTTCAATTTAACTCCGAACTTCCTGAATTTAAACTCCGACCATACGCACAAGTCATAATACCTGAAATTGAGTTGTTCATGACTTCCAACAACTGAACGACGCGCTAGAGCTCAAAACGACCGGTCGGGTCGTTACAGCGACTCACTAAGGACGGTTCCATTCCTATTCTCAAACAATTACAAGTATTAACGGAGCCACAAAATACTCAGCATTAAGAACAAAGTGAACACGAGCCAAGAAAATGAGACATAGGAATCAATAGACATGCTATCTAACTCAATAAGGCATCATAAGCAATTTCAAACTATAGGGAAGGTAATACACATGCTAGAGCCTAAATATGCTACTATCAAATAAGTCAAAAGGGCGCCTAGAAATTTCATCTTCCTTATTTTATTCCTTAAATCCTATTCTACTCTAAAAATAAAAAACTATGACCCGGTTCAAATTGCATCCCATGAAAAAGAACCGAGGCACAAAGAAAAATCATGGGGAATTATTACTACCTACAAAAATAAAAGAAATATTTTTGGATTATTTATATTTTTAATTTTTTTTTGTGTTTTTTGTTAGACTTTAAATCCTCAAGAAAGCTGTCTAATAGATCTATCGTCGAGAAAAGTCAAATCTTTTCTATATTTCTAAAAAAAATATTCAATTAAACTAACAAAACTAAAATAGCATAGAAAGTCACCCAGACAATATCCTCACCCCAAACTTAAAATTATGCATTGTCCCCAATGCACACCACATTAATAAGAGGTTAAAAGAAACTCCCTGGTAGGCCAAAGGCCGAAGCACTAGCAGCTCATGAGGTACTCGAACTTATCTCAGGCCTGGTCCTTCGTGCGGGCACCTCACACTTAGTTCCAACCATCTGGTTTGTTATTGCATCCTTCCAATGTCTTTGCTTTCATGCTCCTAGAAAATAAAAAATCGACACTACAAGAATAATACAATAATAAAAAATAAAGAATAAAAAATATAAAGTTGGGTTGCCTCCCAACAAGCGCTTGATTTAAGTCGCGGCACAATGCGAATCACTTTTTGCCTCCACCTCGATTTTATGAATTGAGCCCCAAGTTTTACTTCAAGCTTATGATTATGCTCCTGGGTGGTGGAGCGAATCTAACTGGCCCCATAAAACAATGTAGTATTCTGCACTTCCTGGACTTTAGAGGAGGTGTGTCATCCCGACTTTCTTGCAAGAAGAATTCCAGAACGTTGGCAGATTGTTCCTCATTCCTTGACTCCTCAAGTGTCTCGGATGACTCTATCTCTATATCATCATTCAAACACAACATGGAAAAATGCTTGGAGTGTGGACCAATGCGCTCAACTACATGAACTTTGGGACTGTCAACATCCTTAACACCAATGATACTAGAGTCAACTAAATATGTACCCTCATTTTCCTTGGTTGACTCTAGTATCTCTTCTACAACATCGGCATCCTCAAATTCTAGTTTGATTGATTGTTGGTGTTCTACTATGGACGCCTCTATTGATACCACAATTTCTGTCTTTAATACACACTGCTCTAGGCTACTATTCATAATATTATCTTGCTGAGAATTTAAAGCCTCAACCAATTGCGTCACTTGAGCCTCAAGGTCAAGAATAGTTGCCTCTTGCCTTTGGATAGTATCCCATTGCCTTTGGTTATATCCCTCAGCCTTTGTATTTGCATTTGTTTCTCATTACTTCGTTCCATGAGGCATTTTAACATTTCTTTGATCTCCTTCGGGTCAACTTCCCTGGGTTTTTTGTTCCTATTAACTTCACCAGAAAAAAGTAGAACCATCATAGTAAGGGATTGGGGGAGGATAAGACATATAAGCACAACCATGAAAGTAACCATCTTTACCACCACACAAACCACATACATTTCACACATAAAATTGAGTTGGTGCACATAACTCGCTTTCGAAAATATTTTGATAATTTTTCAATGGGTGATTTCTCCACAATATACATAAGTAGGAATAAAAGTAGAAGTACCAACATCAAAACTCTCATAATTCCAAGATGACATGTTTCTAAAATCAACAAGTAAAGCAAAAATAAAAAAGTCAAATACAAGAAAATAAAAATAAAAGTTCAAACTTGCAACCTAAAAATATGTACACCTACAACTACAATGTTAGTTCCCAGGCAATGGCGTCAAAATTTGATCACGCCCAACTCTAGTCCTAAAAAGGATAAGCGGTCGTTGCAAATATAATCTAGTCTAAGAGTTCGGAGTCGAATCTCACAACGAACTAAGGCTTAGCTACGGTTATTCAATATTGCAAAGAAACACAAGTTCAAATAATTTCGTAGTTATAAAGATTGGATATTTATTTCTACTAATTAACTAACAAATATTATAAAACAGTAAAATCATCAACTAACAAGAATGAATTGGAGACTAAGGAGGTCTAGAGTTGTGATTTCCCCAATTGTCGGAATTATTTTCGCTACGTTTTATGTAATTTTGGTTAAGTATTCTCTACCGATTGTGAATACTTCGGGTGTCGTAATTCTTTTCCGAGCAACTATCATAATTTACTAGACATATTCTTTCGAACTACGCTAGCTGACACAATTCACCGTTCACTATGATCGCACCAAGGTTTCGTTATTCCTAATCCCACCTTTAAACCCTCTGTATTGATTCCTCACATACGCTAGAAGAGATGTTTTTCAACAACTACCTAAATATGTATCCTTTTCCAAGCAATACATACTGAATAGGCACAAACAATTGATGGCCTATCAATCAACAACAATAAACACGTAGTTGAACAAGTTGAGAAATCCAAGGACTCAATTATTAAAAACATAACAAGAGTTCATCCTACAAAAGGTTTCATCAAAATCCTAGAAAACAAATTAGCTATTCATAATAGTATGCAAAACTACAATACTAGAATTCATAACCAATAATGTAAATAGGAAGAAGGAAGTGAAAAACTCGTAGAAGAATTCTCTGCCTTATTCCTAGTGTGTTCTTGCCTCCTTAGGTTGAATACCCTCTCAAAAATGTCTCCCTTTTGGTCGAATCTGCTCTAAAAAACGTACTCCTCTCTTAGACATGTTTATGGAGTATTTATAGGTTAGAGTTGAAGTCCTTGAGTCCAAATCCGGGTTGGAGACTTTTAACCCACGACTTTTAATTACCGGGATATAGAACTCGCGAAGCTAGGGTTATAGCACGGTCTACCTGGCAATAGACCTCGCGAAGCTTGGTCTGTAGCGCGTTCAAGCTAGCTATAGATCTCGCGAAGCCTAGTCTGTAGCGCAGTTTGGGTACTTGATATTTTTGTGTTCCTTTCTTGCATTTTTGTCCTCTGTTTGAACCTTCACTCGTCTTTGTCTTCTGATGCTCCTACATATAAAATAAAATAAGTTTTCTCTGACCTCCTACAATTAATCACTAAACCAACAAAATATAGGGCGGGTAATATACTAAAATCATAGCATTTTGGCCTAACATCACCCACCAATCTTATGCCATGCATTCATAATGTTTGATCCTTCATTTTAGTTGCATGCTTGAAATCTGTTTTTACTTTATATATATATATATATATATATATATATACTAATTTAAAAGTGGGAAGCTCTAAATAAGAAAGTTGAAAGACTATACTTTTTCAGTAATACATTTTTTGTCACGACCCAAAATCCAAACATGATCGTGATGGCGCCTATCGTGTTACTAGGCAAGCCTACTTCCCGAAATATTACTATTGATTGATTTTAAGAATTTAATAAAATATATCAACATTTAAATTTTTCATAAACTATATCAACTCTAAATATAATTAATATAAAAATATGGAAGCTAGCCTCAAACATCAGGGTGTCACTAAGTCACGAGCGTCTAAAACTATGAACAAAGATCTATAATCGTCTAACTGTAAATATTATCCAAAGAAATTAAATGATAAAAGGAGTAACAAGGCCCTACGGACGCTAGCAGCTTCCTTGCAATCTCCAAAGATAGTCGGACTGAACTCAACAATCGCCGCACTTTAACTCACCTAGATTTGCACATAAAGTGCAGGGTGTAGTATGAGTACAACCGACTCAGTAGTAAAAAAATAACTAAGGAACTAAGCAGTAGTGACGAGCTAAGCAAAATAGTCCAATTATTTATTTTCACAATTTATCAATAGCATGAATAAACAGGTAAATCCCATAACTCAGTAAATGCTGCAAAGAGGTTAACAAGTAAAAAAATGTAGCAACAACAAAAGTAAATGCAACCTCACTGAAACGTCGCTCCATCACTCAACACTCACACTCAACACTCTCAACACTCTACGCTCACTGGGGGTGTGTACAGACTCCGCAGGGGCACCTAAAGCCCAAGAGCTAAGCACGGACATCTCACGTGCCATAATATCAATACTTGGATCCGTACGGTCAGCTCACGTACCAGACAGTTCACGCGCTATGGTATCAATACCTAGACCCGCACGAACAACTCACGTGCTACGCGGACAGCTCACGCTCTATGGTATTAATATCCTCACAACGAGGCCCTCGGCCTCACTCAATCATGTACCTCACTAGCCTCACCATCATTAACAAATAAGGGGACACAACCCACATCAAGTATCTCAACATATTAGCAAATAATAGAGACTGAGGTAAACATGTACAATAATTTCTATTGCTGAGTACAAATAATGTGAGCATGAATAAAGCCTAAGCATGATCTCTAACATGAAGGCAGACAAGTTCAACAACAAGTAACTACGTAAACACAGATGATGGCCATGAGGCCTCACGGGACGGACCTAGTATCTATCCCTCGAGGTATACACCCACACTCCCGTCACATAGCATGGGTATCACCTCCAAACAGTCACACGATATCAAATTCTCCGGGTTTATACCCTTACCAGAGTTAAAAATGTTACTTACATCAAAAACGTAAAATCCTACTCCGAGATGCCCTCGTCTCTGGACTCGATCTTCAAAAGCTCCGAATCTAACCATAATCATATTAATACCATCAACATAGGCTAACGAATCAAATTCCGCAATAAAAACTACAAAATATGACAAAAATCCGCAAAACCCGACCATCGGGCCCACGTCTCGAATTCAGTCAAAAATAGAAGAATTATAATCCTCGTCGTCTCGCGAGTCTAACCATTTAAAATTCATCAAAATCGGACTCCATTTGGTCCCTCAAATCCCCACATAAAACTCTCCAAAACTCAAACCCTAACTCCCTCAATTTCACTTTGAAATCATCAATCAAATCCCAAAAAACGAAGATGGATTCAAGAAATATAACCAAAACCGAGTAGAGAACACTTACCGCAATCCATATGGTGAAAATTGCCTCCAAAATCTCCCAAATCCGAGCTCCCAAACTCAAAATACGACCGAATGAACAAACCGTAGTTTTATATATTTTTCTCCCAGCTATTCTGCCTCGTTTCTCATGCCAAATGATCCCGAAACTCATTTTTTATGCCTCCAATGGATTCCTTGGATATTCTAGTCAAGTTTGGCTTTTGAATCACTCAATTTGACCTTATAATAAATGAGATATATAGGTTTTAATATTTGCAAATAATGCAGATTTTTAAATACGTCGCTAGTGGCAATTTCGTAATTAATCTGAAAAATCTGACAACCTTAGTAAAATGACCATAAAATCCTCATACGATGTCCAAATTTAACAACACATCATAACTGAAGATCATTACTTCAACCTTAGTATGTAAACCACAGAATCCAATTTTCAACATCCAGAATATACTACAAGACCCGAACTTCGCAGTTACACACTCTATAAGCCTGAACAAGCTATATCAAGTCATAACCACAACCCAAGATGTAATCACCCAACATACCACACGACTCTCACCTCATCTAGGGAATCACAAGTCGTCGATGCACAACTGATACCGAGCGCTCATGTGCGCATACGAATGTGCGGAAGGAATTCAAAGAGTTACACTTAAAGATAAATCAATACCACACGATAAGAATTCAAGAATGAGAAATTTTTCTAAAGGTTCTGCAGTCTCTCGAAGATAAGTACAGACGTCTCCGTACCGATCCGCAAGACTCTACTAAACCCACTCATGACTTGTGAGAATTATGTAACATAGAATCTGATACCACCTTGTCACGACCTACAATCCAAACATGGTCATGATGGCGCCTATCGTGTTACTAGGCAAGCCTACTTTCCGAAATATTACTATTTATTGATTTAAAGAACTTAATAAAACAATATCAACATTTAAATTATTCATAAACTAAATCAACTCTAAATGTAGTTAATATAAAAATATGGAAGCTAGCCTCAAACATCGGGGTGTCACTAAGTCACGAGCGTCTAAAACTATGAACAAAGACCTATAATTGTCTAACTGTAAATACTATCCAAAGGAATTAAATTATTAAAGGAGTAACAAGGCCCTGCGAACGCTAGCAGCTACCTTGCAGTCTCCAAAGATAGCCAGCCTGAACTCAACAATCGCCGCGCTCTAACTCACCTAGATCTGCACATAAAGTGCAGGGTGTAATACGAGTATAACCGACTCAGTAGTGTCACACCTATTTTTTTTCGCACAACCCTATTACGAGGTTGAGTTAGAAGAGTTTTTCCAATTGAAGTGACGTTTTGAAAAAGGATAATTTATTATTTAGACCCGCCACTTGGAGTTGAGTTTTGGTGTTCCAAGTCACCTTTTATTGAATCCCTTCTCAAAAGGAAGATTTGACTCTTAATTCATGGTCTACAAAAATAGAAGACTGAGTAAGGAATTATGTTGACCGAGGGGAAGGTTTAAGGCATCCCTCGAGTCCCGTGGTTCTAGCACGATCGCTTTATTGACCGTTGTAAAGCTTAAATCAATTTTAGCTATTCTTGCGTTTTATTGATTATGGTTTATTTATTACCGCTTAATTAATTATAATATTTTATTAATTATGTTCACCAAGATGCGGAATGCACACAAGGTACTTCTTTGAAATTAAATGTTAAACCAAGATACAGAATGTACACATGGTTATAACATAATTATTTTAAATTTAAAGGCATCGAGACGCAGAATGCGCACATGATCCTTTTATTATTTAGGCATATCAATCCAAGGTTGGGATATGAACACATGTGCTGATATTTAAAGTGCGTCTAAAGCTTTTCTAGCGTTTTAGAGTATTTCAATTATTTTGTCTCTTTTAGATCCGAGTCATTTATTTATGTGCTTTTTCTTTTACTTATCGCTATGAATCTTGAGTTAATTCGTAACTCATCTCGCTTTCTCATAATTATTTCTACCATTGTTGAATTATTGGCTATTAAAAGAGTTTGAATTGATTAGCTAATTAATTGCTTGCGAGTGCAAGACTTGATTATTAAGTCTAAGTTAAAGAATTAAGAGCAACTAAAGTTCAATAATCATTTGCAAATTGTACAATTACCACTATAATTGAACTACTTAATATGCTACTGATGCTAATTGCTTTCTAAAGATTTAAAAGTAAAAATTAAGCAAAGAAGTAAAATGAACTAGCTAAGTTTTTACATTGAAGGTAAATAAGTAAAATTAAGCAAAGAAAGTAAAAGTACAATTTCTACATTGATCAAACACTAGGTATGAGATATCTCAGTAATACTTTAACCAAACTTTAAAAAGAATAATATTCTCATTTTTTATTTAACAATCTTCAAAAAAGTACAAATTTTAATGTCTTGAATTTTCAGATTTTTAATTCAATTCATCAACGTAGAGTCAGACAAAAAATAATAATTAAAAAACAACGTCTAAAAATGACACTAAAATTTCATATGCCTCAAGGCAGCCAAACTTGATAAGACAAAAAAAAAAGAAGATAAATCAAACGAAGGCAATATGAACCAAAATATCATCACATATTAAACACCTAAATAATATTCAAACACTCAAAACTAAAGAAGCGATAGAATACATTAAAATATATAAAAGAATAATTAACCTATAGAATGAAGCTTCTTTAAGAATAATAATAGCAGAAAATTGACATACAACTTCAGCTCTGTAACCGTAAATGTAGATAAAAATCACGTTCAGAATCGAAATCTCAAGAAAAATCGAAACCCCAAACTCGAACTTAACCTCCATTCGAACTCCATGATTTCTACTCGAGCAAACTTTTAGAAAAGATATAAAACCTTTCTTTTAAGGAACTTGTTTTCCCTTAAACTTTTTTTGTTGCCTTTGTTCGTTTTCCTCTCTTCTTCTTTATCTTTTTTTTTTTCCTTTTTTTTTTTTTTGATTTCCTCTTCTTTTCCCTTTTTCTTCTTACTCTCTCTCGTTCTTTTTCTTTTTTGTCTGCCTTCTGACTTTTTTTTTTCTTTTTCTTCTTTTTTCTTCTCCACCTTTTGTAGTAATTAGAAACTAGTCTTTTTTTTTTTGTAAAGTGAGGGGAAGATCATGAGTAAGTTAGTAGGGGATATGAGGGAAAATGGCAATATGAGATAAATATATGGGGGAATATGTGAGGGAGTGGGTAATGAGGTTGGGTGATGTGGGAATGTAGGAAAGTGGGGAAGTTGGGTGTTATTATTATTATTATTATTATTTTTTAGTATTATATATATATATACTGACAAACTTACTTTTAGACTTAAAAAGAAACTCTATAAATAAGAAAACTCACTATTTACACTAAAGCTTAAATTATACTAAAAAAATACTACTATAACTTACATTTAAATCAGAAGAAACCAAGTTATATATATATATATATATATATATATATATATATATATATATATAAATTTTCTTCTATTTAAACATAGGAACAACTCTTATATTCTAAGAATGTGAATATTTTTTGTAGTTTTAATTTTCTTAAACAAAACCTATTAAGAGTAAGATAAAAATTTAAAATATTAAGATTAGACCTAAAAGAAATATTTACATCAAAATAGTATAGAGGTGTGGTAAACAATCAGTTGTTCAAAGCATGCCCCTCTTTGCTTGGAAACATGAAGAGTTTTCAGGCAAAGAATATGAACACGGTGACTAATTTTTTACCTCACTATTATTTGTAAAGGAAAAGAAGATAAAAGAAAAAGGTGTGACCGAGCCTTGATTTTAGGCAGCCTACATATCCTGGGTTATAAGGGAATCATGTCACGTGTAGTTCAAGAAGAGCGATGAGTATTATTAGAGGGAGAGTCGAGCGAAGTTCCGTCGAGGTTTCGACCCGCGGTTCCTACTATTACATCAAAACGAAAAGAAAAATTACATACTCTTGAAATCTAAGAGTTACAAAATTCCTATCTAAATGCCATCTGGAGTCTTGTTGTTGATTCTTGACTTGCTTCCTTCATTGACTTTAGGCTGAGACTTGATGCTCTCCGATATAAAAGACTATGAAATATTCTCACAGGCTTGTTTCTTGATCCGGTGATAAGAAGATGGATCTTGAAATCCTTTGTCTCTGCATGCATCATGTCAAAGCTGCTTCGGCTGGCATTGAGATCAAACGTTCCACTTTCTCTGGCGAGAGATGGAATCTTATTTTATACACATCCAATCCATACTTTGCAGAAAAGCCTACAAGCCATCACAAACAAACGAAATAAACTAAAATTTTCTTCCCCAGTTTGCGCTAGAAAATTTTGTGAGTTATTAAAAACACAATAAACTATCTTAGCTATTGCAATATGAAGAATTGAAAGATAAATGGGCTCTTTTTTTTTTTAATAATAGGGGATGTCATACCCTATGTTAACATGATGGTAGGAAACCAGGGGATGTAGTACCCTTTTTTTGTAATAAGATGAGGCTCGTGGCACTCTAAGATGCTACTAGAGAATGTCGTACCCTATGTTGGCAAAAAGTAATACGGCCAGGGGATGTGGTACCCTATGTTAGCAATAAGAAATACAACCAGGGGATGTAGTACCTTGTGTTGTAAAAACAAAATGCAACTAGGGGATGTAGTACCCTCTGTTAGCAATAAGAAATACAACCAGGGGATGTAGTACCCTGTGTTGAAAATAAAGTGAGGCTCATGGCCCACTGAGATTCTACTAGGGAATATCGTATCCTAGGTAGGTAGGAAAAAAAATTCAACTAGGGGATGTAGTACCCTATGATAGCAATAATAAATGCAATCAGGGGATGTAGTACCCTGTGTTAGAAATACGGTGCGGCTCATGGCCCACTGAGATTCTACTAAGGAATGTCGTACCCTACATAGGCAGAAAGAAATAAAATGCAACTAGGGGATGTAGTACCCTATGTTAGCAATAAGAAATGCAACCAGGGGATGTAATACCCAGTGTTGGAAATAAGGTGAGGCTCATGGCCCACTGAGATTCTACTAGGGAATGTCGTACCCTATGTAGGAAGAAAGAAAAAAAAATGCAACTAGGGGATGTAGTACCCTATGTTAGTAATAAGAAATACAACCAGGGGATGTATGTAACGACCCGGTCAGTCGTCCCGTAAAATTTGCATTATTATTAGTGTTATTGACTTGTCATAGGTTGGTTATTCTGTTATCGATGTGTTAGAGTTGATAGGCTTGAAATCGGAATTGTTAAAACGAGAATTCAGTCATTTAGTCTTTAAAAATAGCCTTAGAATGGAAAAAGTCAACTAAGAGTTGACTTATTGGTAAACGACCTCGAAATGCGAATTTTATAACTCGAATAGCTTCGTTAGGTGATTTTGGACTTAGGAGTGTGTCCGAAATATTTTTATGACGCCCGATGTAGAATTAGGCTTGAATGGCGAAAGTTAGTTTTTGGTGATTTTCGGTCGCAGTGGAAAATAGGCGATCGGGGTCGAAATGGAATTCTGACAGTTGGAACGGGTTCGTAATGCAATTTTGGATATGTCTGCAAAATTTCAGGTCAATCGGAGTTGTTTTGAATGGTTTCAGCATCGTTGGTGGATTTTAGAAATATCAAAGTTCTTAGGTCTGAATCCGTGCTAAAATTGGTGTTTTGATGTTTTGAGAGTGAAACTAAGTTTGAATGATCATATGGGATGTATTGGTAAATTTAGTTGAGGTCTCGAGGGCCTCGGACGACTTCGGATGGTTAACAGAATTTAACTTGGCCATTTCAAGAATGTTTCGACGTCATTCTTCAAGAATAAGTGGTACCACACTAAGCAAATGAACTCAAATTCAGTTTCAATTGAAGCATTAGATCCGTATCGAAATTTCAGAGCCATAGCAAAAAGAATCGTCGAATTTGGACATCGTATGAGAGAGTTATGCACATTTTCGTGACGGGAAAAAATAATTTCCATCGCAAGCGCCCAGGGTAGCGCGGGGCGCCGTTCAGGGCGCCGTGAACTTTTTTTGCTACTGTAATCAGCGCCACAGGCAGCGCCCGGCGCCACTTATGGCGCCCGAAACGTAAAACTCTATAAAACGAGGGTTTTTGGCCATTTTTAACAAAAATAGAGTTGGGGGAGCTCGGTTTGGGCGATTTTCTGAGGGGTTTTCACCAATTTGAACGAGGTAAGTGTTCTTTATCTTAAATCCTTCATAGATCATGATTCCACACTCAATTATATCATGAATCCATGAATTTATTGAAGAAAAATCGGATTTTTATCAAATTTTTCGAAAATATAAATTTAAGATTTGAAAGCCAATCCGATGTCGGAATTCGATAATTTTTGTATGGTTGAACTCGTATCGGAACGGGTGTTCAAATTTTTGCGAGTTTCATCAGATTATGTTGGCTATCCTAGTTCCACGATAGGCGCCATCACGACCTGTAGGATTTGGGGTCGTGACAAGTTGGTATCAGAGCACTAGGTTGCATAGGACTCACCAGTCATGAGCAAGTTGAGTAGCGTCTTGCGGATCGGTACGAAGACGTTTTTACTTATCTTCGAGAGGCTGTAGAACCCTAAGGAAATATTCCACATTCTTGAATTCTTATCGTGCGAATCCATTTATTCAGCCAAAAGCGTAACTCTTTGAATTCCTTTCATGTATTCGAATGCGCACACGAGCGCTTGGTATCAGTTGTGCGTCGTCGGCTTGTGACTTCCAGGGATGAGATGTGATTTTTAACATGTTAATAATGGGCCAGTAGGAAGGACTTGCGGCCAGATTTTGTCTGTGGCTTGAGTGTTGATATTTCATTTGGGTGAGCACATGTGTTGGGGGACTTATATGTCCGTTTGTGTCCTTACTGATGGAACTTTGTGACTAGATGACTGGTGAGTGTGATCAGACAGTTAGATGTATTCAGGTTGTTTGATTGTGACCAAAATGAATTAGCGGGAGATGTGGCAAGAACCATTGATTATTTGACTTCTGTATCGAGTTAGAATATGGCTTCGAGTTATGAGTATTGAAGGACCTCTCGTGTAGTATAGTTGTGGAGTGAAGTGGGTTTTCCAGTTATGTTCTGAGTTCATGTGATGTCTTTTGAGCTGACTAATGCCCCAGCAGCTTCTATGTATTTGATTGCCGGTGTATTCAACCGTATTATAACTCCTTTGTTATTGTATTTATTGATGGCATCCTGCTGTACTCTCGTAGACAGGGATAGCATACTCGGCATTTGGTGATGGTATCACAAGGATATATGGAGGAGAAGCTTTGTGCGAAGTTCTCCAAGTGTGAATTGTTGGCTCAGTTCAGTAGCATTCTTGGAACACGTGGTGTCTAGTGAAGGTATCTATGTGGTCAGACGAGTGTGAGTAGAGCTTCCAGAAGCTCAAGAATTCCTTGGCCACAGCTCCAGTGTTAGTGTTGCCATCAGCTTCAGGTTCTTATACCGCTTAATGGGATGTCTTGGGGGCAGGCAATGGTTGTGTTCCAATGTTGGAAGGTATAGTAATTGCGTGATGGCTATGATTTTCGGAAGATATAGGGAGATAATATTTTGAGATTTAGCAGGTAGGGGTATCTTCTGTGGGTTGTCTTGAGGTGTGTGACCCTTATGTTTATCTGTAGCAAGTTCTTTCTACCAGTAGATGATGTATGTTGTAATTTGATTTTAGATCGCTTGTGGGAGTTGGCATGATCATTATAATGGTGAATGCGAGAATTGCATACGAGTTGAGGGTTAGATGGTCTGGGTCATATGAGCGTATGAAGGATTTAGTTGAATCCCACCACAGTATGGTGGCAGTGATAATGTGTGGGCGTCGTGAGGTATTGTTTGTCTTGATATTTGGCTTTGATCCAAGTGGGGGAGTCTGCTACTGATAAGTTGATTATACGATTAGGTGTCGTATTGGTTTCGGTTCGAAGTATGTTGGTGAATCAGTTATGACTTGCAGAGGTGAAATTTATTGAATGATTGGGTTGTACTTGAAAGGGTAGTGGGTGCAGTGTATGAGTTTGCTTGTTACTTCGAAGGTGTGGATTACTTTCTTAGTATGTGGATTGCAAGCGGGTTCAGGTCGTTCTATTTTCTTGGTTAGTGTAATTGAAATTGCGTAGAGTAAATGACGTTCGAGAATGGTTCAGACGGATTCAAGGTTATATGTAGCGATCGAGGATCTTCAAGGTGTGAGAAGGGCTAGATCTGAGATTTACGGGGAAGGTGTCAAGGCTTGTGGGTTATTTGCATTATCATGGATTCTATCCATCAGTATCAGAAAAGTGAAGGTAATGACTTAAATTCGCAGGAAGTCTCTTCAGGGTAAATATTTCTAATGTGGTGCATTTTAGGATAATTGAGGGAGTATTCAGCGGCTTATGAGCCTTAGACGGTATACTATTATGCTCGGGTTTCGTGTGGTGAGTCTGGATTAAGAATTTCGGTATCATGGCAAGGAAGAAGTATCAATCGAAGGCAAGTCAGAAGGAACTTGGATAAATAGGACAACTTGGTAGTAGGTCGGATCGGCATGATAAGTGATATGGTTAGTTCTTTGGGTGTTTATAAGTTAATGAGTTGTTATAGGTGTTTCCCTGCAATTCTCTTGGAATTTGGTGGCATGTGTAGCTTGGTTGAGTTAGAAAAATTCAGTCCTGGCGGTTTGGTGTTGTACAATTGTGATTCAGGAGTTCTTGATGATTTCTACCACGGTTGGAGATGTATATTTCTACTGGTGTGAGGGCCATGTGATGTATAGTGATTTTGCGTCTAAATGGGATCAATGGAAAGTTCTTCGCTAGTTGGGTAGCATGAAGTTCTCATATTTATCATAGGATTGCATGGCTTATGCGGTATTTTGTGTATAGTGGAGAGTGACATATGTGAGGTCACGGTTCAGTTCTGGAAGGAAGGTCAGAACTGGCAGTTTCAGATGATTAGGTAAATGATACCACTATTGGGTGGCTGGATGAGAGTATACATTCATTAAGGACAACGTGTTTAAGGCAATGCGTTCGAATAAGGGTGCTTCATTGGCGTTACGACACTCTTTTGTTGGATCACTGCTGATATTCAAGGTTGCTTGGTGTCACGGGAGAATTATAGGAGTATCCACGTGGAATGATTGAGTATTAGAGACATGTTAGATCAGATATAGTAATTGGTGTGCCTCATGGATTTTTGAGATTGGGAGTTTTCATGAACATTGTAGTTGTGAACTACGAGGATGCGAGCGAAGCTAGTCAGGTGTTAGTATATGTCATGATTCAGTCGTTATGAACGTTCAGAGAGTCATCTACCTGTTGTGGGTAACCAGAGTTGACTTAGAGTTATTGGTAGGCCAGTATGGGTGTTGCAGGATTGAGACGTATTGGTTATGTTCTTTCTGTTTCGGGTGGCATGGTATCGTCCGATTTCCCCGTGGTTATGGCAATGCACTTTGAGTAATTGATGTCGAATTTCGCATGATTATGGATTTTGAGCAGGGTGGCTTGGGGTATTTCATGTTGTCCTACAGTTGGATGGGATCACGCTTTGCAGCAGAGTTAAGCATAGGGATGATCCTTGGTGTAGGAATTGTGTGATATGGTTTCACGATGTGTATCAGGCTTTTAGCATGATGTGGTAATGGCAAGAGTAATGACAGGATAGTCCTCTCGGGTGAGTCTTCTTTACTTAATGAATTGAGCTCTTGGTATGTGGTTATTGAGTGCACAAGTTGCACAAGTTATGGATCTGAATGGTATTGATGCTGAACGGGCGAATGGTTACTAGTTTCTGCGTGTTTCTTTCATCATCGGCACCATATGAAGGTGTTAAAGCAAGGCTTTGTTTGATAAGAGGTTATTTACCGGTATTGAGTTATTTGAACATCTATTGTGGTTAGGAGCTATCGCTATGAGTGGTTGATCCACACGGTATATTATGTGATTTCATCTTGGGTTACGGTTATGGTTTGATACAGCGTGTTCAGACTATCTCAGCTTATAGTCGTGGGGATTTGAACTTGTAAACTATTTTGGAAGTGGAAACTTGGTTTTAAGGTTTATGGGTCAGGATTTGATAATGAAATTTCAGTTATGTTGTGTTATCAGACCTAGATGGGGTAGGGTGATGTGAGATCACCTCCGAATATGTGCATGGTAGGTTACACAGCAATTTTGGTGGTTTTTGGAACAACTCTTGGCACGTTCGAGGACGAACGTATGTTTAAGTGGGGGAGAATGTAACGACCCGGTCAGTCATCCCATAGAATTTGCATTATTATTAGTGTTATTGACTTATCATAGGTTGGTTATTCTGTTATCGATGTGTTAGAGTTAATAGGCTTGAAATCAGAATTGTTAAAACGAGAATTCAGTCACTTAGTCTTTAAAAATAGCCCTAGAATGGGAAAAGTCAAGTAATACTTGACTTATTGGTAAACGACCTCAAAATGCGGATTTTATAACTCGAATAGCTTCGTTAGGTGATTTGGGACTTAGGAGTGTGTCTGGAATATTTTTGTGACTCCCGGTGTAGAATTAGGCTTGAATTGGCAAAAGTTAGTTTTTGGTGATTTCCGATCGTAGTGGAAAATAGGCTATCGGGGTCGGAATGGAATTCCAACAGTTGGAACGGGTTCGTAATGTAATTTTGGATATGTCTGCAAAATTTCAGGTCAATCGGAGTTGTTTTGAATGGTTTCGGCATCGTTGGTGGATTTTAGAAATATCAAAGTTCTTAGGCCTGATCCGAGGTAAAATTGGTGTTTTGATGTTAGTTTTGGTGTTTTGAGAGTGCAACTAAGTTTGAATGATCATATGGGATGTGTTGGTAAATTTAGTTGAGGTCTCGAGGGCCTCGGGACGACTTCGGATGGTTAACGGAATTTAACTTGGCCATTTCAAGAATGTTTCGACGTCATTCTTCAAGAATAAGTGGTACCAAAATAATAAAATGAGCTCCAAATTCAGTTTCAATTGAAGCATTAGACCCGTATCGAAATTTCGGAGCCATAGCAAAAAGAATCGTCGAATTTGGACATCGTATGAGAGAGTTATGCACATTTTCGTGACGGGAAAAAATAATTTCCATCGCCAGCGCCCAGGGTAGCGCGGGGCGCCGTTCAGGGCGCCGTGAATTTTTTTTTGCTACTGTAATCAGCGCCACAGGCAGCGCCCGGCGCCACCTATGGCGCCCGAAACGTAAAACTCTATAAAACGAGGGTTTTTGGCCATTTTTAACAAAAATAGAGTTGGGGGAGCTCGGTTTGGGCGATTTTCTGAGGGGTTTTCACCAATTTGAACGAGGTAAGTGTTCTTTATCTTAAATCCTTTATAGATCGTGATTCCCCACTCAATTATATCATGAATCCATGAATTTATTGAAGAAAAATCAGATTTTTATCAAATTTTCCGAAAATATAAATTTAAGATTTGAAAGCCAATCCGATGTCGGAATTCGATAATTTTTGTATGGTTGAACTCGTATCGGAATGGGTGTTCGAATATTTGTGAGTTTTGTCATATTTCGAGACGTGGTCGCGGGGGCCATGTTTTGACCGAATTCGGATTTTGAGTTAAAAATCGATATTTTTCAATTGAAATTCATTCTNNTAGTATTATTTTATTATGATATGAATTGGGCTGTAAGCCGTGTTTGGGGCCTAGTGCCGACTTGTTTACCCCTTGAGGGATGTGTTTACTAAATTTTCCTCATTGATATGTTATGATTTTTAACTCAGTCTTTTCTGTGAAATTGTTTTGACACTCAGAGTATTTTGATACTACTTCTTGAAAATGAAACACTATTTTTGGGTCGAGAACCGGGTATATTATGGCCTGAAGGGAAAATTGAGAGTGTCTGACTGTGTGAGGCTGCTAGCCTATATTGTGAGGATGTTATGATATGAGTGAGGCTGCGGGCCTATATTGTGTGTGATTTATGCCATGTCGTGGCTTATTATAGCGCTTGGGCTGTAGGATCCCCTCCGAAGTCTGTAACACACCCCCGGTGAGCGCCGGTACCGATTGAGTGATGCCTGCGGGGCTTATGAAGAGTGATTGTGAGGATGCCTGATGGGCAGAGTGATTGTGAGGACGCCTGATGGGCAGAGTGATTGTGAGGTTGCCTGATGGGCAGAGTGATTGTGAGGTTGCCTGATGGGCAAAGTGATTGTGAGGTTTCCTGATGGGCTGATACTGAAAGAAATTGTTACGAGAAATGATTATGGCCCGAGGGGCAGTTTATGAATATTTGTTTTACTGAGTTTTGAAACTATGATTTACTTCATTTTCAAACCGGTTTTTACTGAGAATTTTACTGAGATATACTGATATTTACTTGTTTTCAAAGGATATCTGGAAACTGATTTCGAACTTATGAATTTTCTGGATACTACATGGTGACTTGGTGTTTTTTTGGTTTTGTGGAACTGTGTATCTGTACTGTGTGTTTATATTACTCAGACTGTGATTTATTTTCATTACTACTGAGTTGGCGTACTCATAAAGACTCCCTGTGCCTCTGTGCACAGATCCAGGTACTAGCTTACATCAGTAGTTGACGCAGGTTCGATAGCAGCACTTCACGGGATTTCGAGGTAGGTGTCCAACATTCACAGCTTCTCCATTTCCCTTCCTTATTTAGTCTTAGCATTTGATTCAGAGAGATATATTATAGTTTAGCAGAGTTAGATTTGTTTATTCTTAGATGCTCATGACTATTGACTCCAGTTCTTGGGGAGGTTGGTTAGACAATTATTGGGACATTAACATTAATTCCATTATTTATGCTATGGTTGCATGCTTATTATTAAATTGTGAACTCTTATAATTGAACAAATGAATAGTAAAGTGATGGTTGGCTAGCCTAGTTCCACGATAGGCGCCATCACGGCCTGTAGGATTTGGGGTCGTGACAATGTAGTACCTTGTGTTGGAAATAAGGTAAGGCTCATGGCCCACTGAGATTCTACTAGGGAATGTCGTACCCTATGTAGGCAGGAAAACAAATGCAACTAGGGGATGTAGTACCCTATGTTAGCAATAAGAAATGAAATCTGGGGATTACCCTGTGTTGGAAATAAGGTGAGGCTCATGACCCACTGAGATTCTACTAGGGAATGTCGTACCCTATGTAGGCAGGAATAAAAATGCAACTAGGGGATGTAGTACCCTGTGTTGGAAATAAGGTGAGGCTCATGGCCCACTGAGATTCTACTAGGGAATGTCGTACCCTATGTAGGCAGGAATAAAAATGCAACTAGGGGATGTAATACCCTATGTTAGCAATAAGAAATGCAACCAGCGGATGTAGTACCCTGTGTTGGAAATAAGGTGAGGCTCATGGCCCACTGAGATTCTACTAGGGAATGTCATACCCTATGTAGGCAGGAAAAAAAAAATCAACTAGGGGATGTAGTACCCTATGTTAGAAATAAGAAATGTAACCAAGGGATGTAGTACTCTGTGTTGGAAATAAGGTGAGGCTCATGCCCCACTGAGATTATACTAGGGAATGTCGTACCCTATGTAGGAAGAAAGACAAAAAAATACAACTAGGGGATGTGGTACCTATGTAATCAATAAGAAATGCAACCAGGGGATGTAGTACCCTATGTTGGAAATAAGGTGAGGCTCATGGCTCATTGAGATTCTACTAGGGAATGTCGTACCCTATGTAGGCAAAAAGTAATGCGACTAGGGGATGTGGTACCCTGTGTTGAAGATAGGGTATTGATTCCCATTAATGAAACTAAGAATAACTGATTACATGTATATTTGAAGAAAACTAAGGATTTGAGAACTTCACTTGGTGGTGTTCGTCTTTTCACGAACTGTTTCCTAAAATTGTTTTGTTCCTGTTCTGAACAAAGAAAGATTTGTTAGTTTTAAAATGGTGGTCAGTTTGTGGCCTTGATTTCTTGGGCGACTTGACATTGCGTCCATTACCCTTGTTAGAAACACTAACTCCGTCGATGGTCGTACAAATTTCCGGGAGATTCTGTCATTACTTTCTGGAGATCTTCTTTCTCAACATCAAAACCTGACTATTTTGCGCCTATCACCATTTGTGTTTATGGTGAAAACAACCTTGCTCCCAGAACAACTTTTAACTGAGTAACTTTTGTAGACCCTTGACACATTGTTCCGTCCTTTAAGCCTTTTGCTCCTCAGGGAAAATCAAAGGTGGCTTTATGCCTTTGCCTATGCTGTTCATGCCCAGAAAGTTTTGCTTCATATAACAGAGAAACTGTAACCAATTTTTCGGCCTTTTCTTAGCTTTGCGTTGACAAAATTAGACTGAAAAGGACTCAAAAAGAATAGTACGAAAGAAAACAAGAAGGTAAACTAATAGGTATTACAACTTAATCAAGAAGTGTACCTTTCAGAGAAGAAAAATAAAAATAAAAAGAACTTATATGGAGGAATATGCTGACTTCAATGAACATGTCATTCCCTCTGGACTGGATGCCCGATCCTTCTGAACTGTCTAATTCTCAAAATCCATTGTAAACTTCACTTTGAAGCTGATTTATTTGTCTTAACCATGCTTGTGCTGGGATATATGAAGGCCTAAATCGATCAACGATGCCCTTTGTGGGTTTTCACCAATTGACCTCTCTCATTTGCCTTTCTCTCAACTCACTATCGCCTTATAGTGCCCGTGAGGGTTTTCATCAATAAGACTCTCTCATTTTATTTCTCTCTCTTTACAATGGCTGAGGCATCACCGTAGTATACCAACTTAGCATCCTCGAAAGATGATCAGAAGGCCTTAAAAGGGAAAGGTAAAAAGAACTATTCAACTGAATTACAACTTTTGGAACCATTTTGACGGAAAACCGTCAAAAAATAAAATAAAATCATGCCCCAGTTTCTTTGAATACTAGGAAATGTGGATTTTTATTTTAGTGTGACCGAACCCCAGAGTGAGGTTGCCTGCGTATCCTTTCGGAATCATGTTAGACGTAGTTCAATTAACCTGAACTTGTTTTGATAAAAAAAAATTTTGCTTTTTGTTTTCTTCATTTTTTCATTTATTTTATTTTGATATATATATTTTTTGATTTTTCTTTTAAATGATTAAGTACATTGGTTCGAAAAGAGGGGAAAACAAAGAAATAATATAAACAAGTCTTTAAAGGGCTAACTAGGGTTGACCAGTGTTTGGGTAGCGAGAATGATAGCCATTCGTCATCTCAACCTGAGAATGCTAAGTATAAAAATGCCCCAACAGAGTCATGTCAGACATAATATCTCTTGAACGCATGCGCGTTGATGGGTCTATCAGTCACCTTTCCTTCTATATCTGCCAAGTGTAGAGCTCCTTTTGGCAATACTTTCTTGACGAGGTAAGGACCTTGCCAATTCAGGGCGAACTTTCCTTTTGCTTCTTCCTGGTGCAGAAAGATACGTTTCAAACAAGTTGTTCTTCCTCAAATTTTCTTGGGCGCACTTTCTTATTGTAAGTGCGTGCCATTCTTTGTTGGTATAACTGACCAAAACAAACTGCCGCCAAACAAACTGCCGCCAAACGCTTTTCATCAATTAAACTCAACTGTTCCAATCGGGACTTGACCGAGTCAGTGTCTTCGATCCCTGCTTCAACAATGATTAGGAGATAGGGAATCTCAACTTCTTGATTCATTATTTCGAGATTAGACAGCTTTTTAAGATCTGAGCATGAATTCTGCATGCATGTCATGTTTTCAAAGCCAACATTAACGAAACTGAAAAGGATAAGAAATTAACAAGAATTAGGAAAAGGAAAAGATAGAATTTTACTAAGAAAATGGAACTTCATTTCATTGAATTTAAAAGGTTAAAAGGGTTAACATCAAAGAAAAGCAATTAAACTAAAATATCTGGATAACAACCCTTAAAATAATCCAAATACAGAAAAAGCAACAAAACAGACTACCAAGGCTCCTTCCTGATGGGAAGAGGAGTTCCTTCCTAGTTGTTGAGTGAGGTATCTGGACCAATGAGCTGAACACTTGCACGGATGGGGCCCTGACCAACTTGAACCATATTGATCTCGTAGAACATCTCCTTGAGACCCAGACAAACTTCATCATTGTTATCCTGTATGGATCCTTCCTCTTTCTTTTTTCGATTTCCGAAACTGCCTAACCCGCTTTGAATTGCTTGTGTGGTTGCCTTAAGGGCTGTTTGACTCACAATTTTGCCCGACTGGATGCCATTCTCAACTATTTCCCCAATCTTAATCGCCTCAGCAAAATGTTTACCAATGGAGGCTAACATATAATAGAGGTAATCAGGATCCTGAGCTTGGAGAAAATAGTCAATCATTTCTGCCTCTTTCATCGGTGGTTTGACCCTAGCAGCCTGCTCTCTCCATTTGATTGCATATTCTCTGAAGCTTTCTGTTGGTTTCTTCTTTATTTGATGAGAGAGGAGCGGTCTGGCACTATATCAATATTATACTGAAACTGTTGGACAAAATCTTGAGCCATGTCATTCCAAACGTGCCAGTGAGATATGTCTTGATCTATGAACCACTCTAACGCAATTCCTGTCAAACTTTACTCAAAATAATCCATGGGTAATTAGTCTTTTACCTCCTGCTCCCCTCAATTGGTTATAATATCTCTTCAAGTGGGACACATGATCACAGTGACCATCATACTTGTCAAACTTGGGGGGTCTTGAAGCCAGGTGGAAAATGAACATGGGGGAACATGCATAGACCGTTAAACGAAACACTCTGTGGCCTCTCAAACCCTGTATGTTTCTCATGGTTTGTTCCAAGCTCTTCATTTTTCTGGTCATTTCTTCTTGTTCCATATTCTTTTCGGGCTTTTCGATCTCAATTGGGAATACGTTCTGAGGAGTATGTTTGTATGAATCTGGAACCTTGAAAGTCATTTCTGGAAAGTAATGTTGGGTATCACGAGCATTCAGTTGTGGATCATAGTTGATATTTTGAGAGAGATCCGGTTGAGGAACGGTGAAAGTAGGGACAATGGGTACAGTAGGTGGGTCATTTCTGAAGGGTGCGGTTGGAGGACGTGGAATGGAGGTACTGGGGATAGTGGGAAGGTTAATGCTCGGACTGAATTCAGGTTGGTACAATGGGTTGCTTGTTATGGAGATGGGCACTTGATTTTCAATTGACACATTATGAAGATTATCCGAAGGCCCTATGGGTGGTGAGGGCGGTGCCTGTCCATTCACCCAAGCTTGGTACATCTCTGCCAATTGTTGTTTCAATACTCTTACTTTTTCAACCAGTCCCGACCCTTGTTCGACCAATTGTCCATGGACATCATCATTATCTGACTCATTCTCACTATTGTTTGCCATTCTACTTTTTCCTTTTGATCTCGTGTTGTAAGGGTGAGTCACCAGTTTAAACCACAAACCAACCACCTCTGTTTAACTTTATCTTTTTTGTGACAAACAACAAACGTGTTAGAGTTAGGCATTTTGCAGATATTAATCACATATTGTATGTCATGCACCTAATGCCTTTTTCATTTTTAAAATGATCTTGGAAGGCTTCATGTTTCATTCCGGTTTATTGGTTTATTTCCTCTTGAATTTAACGCTCTTTTTCTTTCCTTTTTTTTCAATTTTTTAATTAATTATGGCTATGATCACATCCGATGAGGATTTCCTACGTATCATGACGCCACATGAATCAGACCATTACGTAGTTCAGGGAGATCGAGAATAAATTAGATAAACTATTTTTTTTCATTTTGATTTTCTTTTCGAATGAAAGAAAATGTTTTTGGTATTAATTTTTTTTATTTGGGATTTTCTAAAGAAAGATTTCTAAAGAAGGAATTAAAGGAATTTTTTTTTTTTGAATTTTTGAAAATTGGGGGCCGGAACCGATGAGGTTTGCTTACGTATCTCACATCCGGTGAGAATCAGACCCACATAGTTCGGTAAAATAACTAAAAATATTATTTGGAGAATTGTGACCTTACGCACCAAAACCCTTCAAATTTTTTTTTTTTAAAAATACTTTATGAAAACTCGGGGGATATTTTCTCTTTCCCTCTCCTCTGTTCAATCAATCTATCCTAAAGCTGGTCAACATTTGAGTAAATCCTACCAAATAATGTTACATGTAGCACAGAAAAATGAACATGCTGGCCTGAAAAATTGGTACCTGTCCTAGACGAGCCCGACCCCTGTGCCGAGTCCCGCTAAGTCTAATGCACATGATGCAAATAAAGCGTAGCCTACTAGGGATATTCATTGCATGTGGCTTTTTCTTCTAAGTTTTTAAATCCTAAAGGAGATGGTATCTAGACCTGGCTTACCCAGGCAGACAACCCGAGCCGAGGAGCGTCAAGCGTCACCAGTAGTAGAACAACACTGGCTAGCTAACGGCTCTTCCGCCTAAACATGTGTGACTAAATCCTTCACCAGAAGCTGGTAGGCTAACTGGCTTTATCTCAAGACAGAAATTTTGTGATGCTGGTAGACAAACACAACATAACTACCTATCAGAGGACTCAGAGGGGTGCGAGAGAGGATACAGTTTATATCACAGTTCAAATAAATATTAAAGCGGTAAATAAGTGACAAATAGCACATTAGGATTCCTAACACAATAATATCCAAAACATGATAAAAGCCAAACAAAAATCAATATATAAAGCTCGAATTCTTATTAGTAGTTCCCCAGCAGAGTCGCCAAAGTTGTCACACCTCTTTTTTTTGCACAACCCTATTACGAGGTTGAGTTAGAAGAGTTTTTCCAATTGAAGTGAAGTTTTGAAAAGGGATAATTTATTATTTAGAGTCGCCACTTGGAATTGAGTTTTGGTGTTCCAAGTCACCTTTTATGGCTTATTTTATTACCGCTTAATTAATTTTTATATTTTATTAATTGTGTTCACCAAGATGCGGAATGCACACAAGGTAATTCTTTGAAATTAAATGTTAAACCAAGATACGGAATGTACACAAGGTTATAACATAATTATTTTAAATTTAAAGGCATCGAGACGCAAAATGCGCACATGATCCTTTTCTTATTTACGCATATCAATCCAAGGTTCGGGTATGAACACATGGGCTGATATTTAAAGTGCGTCTAAAACTTTTCTAGCGTTTTAGAGTATTTCAATTATTTTGTCTCTTTTAGATCCGAGTCATTTATTTATGTATTTTTTCTTTTACTTATCGCTATGAATCTTGAGTTAATTCGTAACTCATCTTGCTTTATCATAATTATTTCTACCATTGTTGAATTATTGGCTATTAAAAGAGTTTGAATTGATTAGCTAATTAATTGCTTGCGAGTGCAAGACTTGATTATTAAGTCTAAGTTAAAGAATTAAGAGCAACTAAAGTTCAATAATCATTTGCAAATTGTACAATTACCACTATAATTGAACTACTTAATATGCTACTGATGCTAATTGCTTTCTAAAGATTTAAAAGTAAAAATTAAGCAAAGAAGTAAAATGAACTAGCTAAGTTTTTACATTGAAGGTAAATAAGTAAAATTAAGCAAAGAAAGTAAAATTACAATTTCTACATTGATCAAACAGTAGGTATGAGATATCTCAGTAATACTTTAACCAAACTTTAAAAAGAATAATATTCTCATTTTTTATTTAACAATCTTCACAAAAGTACAAATTTTAATGTCTTAAATTTTCAGATTTTTAATTCAATTCATCAACGTAGAGTCAGACAAAAAAATTCTTTACATGGCTCAAGTTTATATTCACGGTAGAATACATGAAAATATATAAAAGAATAATTAGAAGAGAACCTGTAGAATGAAGCTTCTTTAAGAATAATAATAGCAGAAAATTGACATACAACTTCAGCTCTATAACCGTAAATGTAGATAAAAATCACGATCAGAATTGAAATCCCAAGAAAAATCGGAACCCCAAACTCGAACTTAACCTCTATTCGAACTCCATGATTTCTACTCGAGCAAACTTTTAGAAAAGATATAAAACCTTTCTTTTAAGGAACTTGTTTTCCCTTAATTATTTTTTGTTGCCTTTGTTCGTTTTCCTCTCTTCTTCTTTATTTTTTTTTTGTTGTCCTCTTTTTTGATTTTTTATTTCCTCTTCTTTTCCCTTTTTCTTCTTACTCCCTCTCGTTTTTTTTATGTCTGCCTTCTGACTTCTTTTTTTTCTTTTCTTCTTTTTTCTTCTCCCCTTTTTTGTAGTAATTAGAAACTACTCTTTTTTTAGTAGGGGATATGAGGGAAAATGACAATATGGGATAGATATATGGGAGAATATGTGAGGGAGTGCGTAATGAGATTGTGTCACGACCTGAAATTTTTATCGTTGGGTCCGTGATGGCGTTTAACGTTGAACCCGCTAGACAAGCCAACGTGAATATTCAGTTACATAAATCCTTAACTATAAACCATGAACAAATAACTTACCATATTAATAAGAGTTAAATTTAAAAGACAATGCATAATATAACTGTATTTCATTATAACACTTTACGAAGTTGCACCAGAGTCTAACCAAAACCCATAAATAGTGGAGTCACAGCTCACTGTTGGTCTAGGATTTAGTACACAAAATAGTCTGAAAGAAATAATACATATATTTCTGAAGTACTAAAATCAGAAATAAAATGGAGTAGGGAAGGGGACGCCGAGGCCTGCGGATGCCTGCAGGTCTACCTCAGTGTCTCCGGTGGACTGAAGGAAGCCTCCTCGATCAGTGTTCACAAGGTCGTGTACCGGGATCTGCACAACATAAAGATGTGCAGGTGTAGTATCAGTATAACTGACCCCATGTACTGAGTAAGTGTCGAGCCTAACCTCGGCGAAGTAGTGACGAGGCTAGGACACGACAAATAATATCACCTGTGCAGTTTAATAATATATAAAAGAAATAACGACATGAAGTAAACAGTTAAGTACACAAAAACAGGGCTAACATGCTGGGGAAAAAGGGAAGAAAT
This sequence comes from Nicotiana undulata, assembly GCA_005239495.1. Classification (NCBI taxonomy): domain Eukaryota; kingdom Viridiplantae; phylum Streptophyta; class Magnoliopsida; order Solanales; family Solanaceae; genus Nicotiana; species Nicotiana undulata. The sequence goes on along the minus strand of ML260733.1, from coordinate 4,982 downwards.
TACTGAAATAACAGAACAAGGCAACAGTCTAAATATCAAAATAACAACATGAAATAACAACACAGAACAAACAAGTGCACGACATCACCCTTCGTGCTTTACTCTCATCCTCACCAAAATAAGTGCACGACATCACCCTTCGTGCTTTTACTCTCATCCTCACCAAAACAAGTGCACAACATCACTCTTCGTGCTTTTACTCTCATCCTCACCAAAACAATAAGTAAATAGAAACGGCATGGCATTATCCTTCGTGCTTTTAATATCATATCATGGCACGACATCACCCTTCGTGCTTTTACACTCTCATCCTCACAATGCAATAAATAAATACACGGCATCACCCTTCGTGCTTTAAACTCTTCCTCACCCAAACAATATCTAGAACAACAGTTTGGCAAGGAAAAATCAACAACATGAATCATAAATCACCACATCCCGGCAAGGGAACAACAACAGAAATAATACCGCCCCGGCAAGGGATACAACTATAACCAATCTTACACAAATGTATAATTTAACAAAATATTCCTCAACCGAACCAATACTCAACACTATTCACAATCAAGAATTTCCATCAAATGAATAACTTACCAAGTTGATATTAAATCCATAACACAATAAACCTTAATGAAATCACATCATTTACTAATATCCGACTCACGGGCATGCTTTACAACAACATATAGGTACTCGACCTCACCTATACATTGAACATGGAATAATCACGTAGCAACAAGACTCAACACCTATTCCCTCAAGCTAAGGTTAGGCCAAACACTTACCTCGACTTCCACGATCAAAATCAAGCCTCAAGAACCGCTTTTCCTTTTGAACCCGACTCCAAATCAATCGTATCTAGACATAATTGACTTAATAACATCAATAAATGCTAAACAATTCAATTCCAATGCTTAATTATAGACTTTCCAATATTCTTCCCAAAAATCCAAAAATCGACCCCGGGCCCGCTTGGTAAAAACATGAGGTTCGGACCAAAACCCGATCACCCATTCACCCACGAGCCCAAATATATAATTTGTTTTGAAATTCGACCCCAAAACAAGGTCAAATTCCCAATTAATTAAAACGCCCTAACTCTACCCAAATCCCTAATTTTCTACCCTTAATCTCATGTTTTAGGCCTACAAATCTAATGGGTGTTGATAAAAATGGAGGAAAACGAGTTTAGGATTACATACCTATGAAGCTATGGTGAAGAATTCCCCCAAGGATCGCCCAAAGAGGTGTAGAGAAGAAGAAGTTATGAAAATAGAGTGAAATCCCGTAATGGTTTTCTGTTTTTGAATAAAAATATAACCGGGCGAATTTTGTCTTACGCGATCGCGACAGGCTTAATGCGATCGCATAGAGTACTAGACCTTGACCTTCGTGATCGCGACCTAGCGACCGCGTCCTCATAGGGTAAATATCTACCCAGCCCCCAGGTCCCGTTTAACACTACGCGTTCGCGTGAGACCCTTCGCGTTCGCGTAGACCACTGCCCCCAGGCTCTGCGTTCGCGACCAAGGACCTGCGTTCGCGTAGGGTAATTTCACCCCTAGCCCAATTTGAACATCGCGATCGCATGACTTACACCGCGATCGCGAAGAGTAAACTACTGGACACCAGAAACCAGACTTAACACCAGATTTTTCAAGTTCAAAACACCCTGACACCTATCCGAAACACACCCGAGCCCTCGGTGCTCCAAACCAAATATGCAAACAACCTCAAAAACATCCTACGGACTTATTCGAGTAATCAAATCACCAAAATAACATCATAAACATCGAATTAAATCCCAAAATCAATGAAATTTTCCAAAAACTTCTAAAACTTCAAAATTTGCATTTAAGGTCCGAATCATGTCAAATTATTTCCGTTTCTTACCAAACTTTACAGACATAACATATATATTATATCAAACTTGTACCGGGCTGCAGAATCATAATACGGGCCCGATACCACAGATTTCACATATAAATTCATTTTCAAAAACCTCTTATAATTTCAGAAAATAATTTCTTTTAAAAATTCATTTCTCGGGCTTGGGACCTCGTAATTCGGTTCCGGGAATACGCCCAAGTCCCATATTTTCCTACCGACCCTACGGGACCGTCGCATCACGGGTACGGGTCCGTTTATCAAAAATGTTTGCCAAAGTCAACTTAAATACATATTTCAACCCATAATTATCAGTTTTATCAGTTTTTCACATAAAGACCTCCCAGTTACACGCACGGGATGCGCACGCAAATCGAGGTGAGATAGAAGGAGGTTTTCACGACCTCGGAACACAGGATTAACTAGAAATACACGGGATGACCTTTTGGGTCATCACAATCTCCACCTCTAAAACAAACGTTCGTCCTCGAACGGACATAGAAAGGTACCTGAATTGGGGAAAAGGTGAGAATATCGGCTTCACATATCGGACTCGAACTCCCAAGTAGCTGCCTTAAAAGGCTGACCTCTCCACTGAACACGGACCAATGGATAACTCTTCGATCTCAACTGCCGAACCTGCCGGGCTAATATGGCTACCGGCTCCTGCTCATAAGTCAAATCCTTGTCCAACTGGACACTGCTGAAGTCTAGCACATGAGATGGATCGGTAATATACTTCTGAAGCATAGATACATGAAACATCGGATGCATAAATGATAATCTAGGTGGCAAATCAAGTCTGTAGGCCACCTCTCCTACCTTATCAAGAATCTCAAATGGACCAATGTACCTAGGGCTCAACTGTAACGACCCGGTCTGTCGTTACGTAAAACCAGCATTATAATTGCTGTTATTGACTTATCATAGACCGATTATTCTATTATTGATGTGTTAGAGTTGATAGGCTTGGAATCAGAATGGTTAAATGAGAATTCAGGCACTTAGTCCTTAAGAATAGCCTTAAAAAAATGGGAAAAGTTAACTAAGAGTTGACTTATTGGTAAAAGACCTCGGAATGCGGATTTTATGGCTCGGATAGCTTTATTAGGTGATTTGGGACTTAGGAGTGTGTTCAGAATAACGTTGTGATGCCCGGTGTAGAATTAGGCTTGAATTGGTGAAAGTTAGTTTTTGGCGATTCCGATCGGCAGTGGAAAATAGGCTATCGGGGTCGAAATGGAATTCTGACAGTTGGAACAGGTTCGTAATGTCATTTTGTACTTGTCTGCAAACATTCAGGTCAATCGGAGTTGATTTGGATAGTTTCGACATCATTGGTGAAAATTTAGAAATATCAAAGTTCTTAGGCTTGAATCCGATACAAATTTGGAGTTTTGATGTTAGTTTTGGTGTTTTGAGAGTGCAACTAAGTTTGAATGATTATATGGGATATGTTGGAAAGTTTGGTTGGGGTCCCGAGGGGCTTGGGATTGATTTCGGGTGGTTAACGGGCATTTTTGGACTTGAAAACACTGCTGATTTTCTGGTGTTTATGCAGCTGGAATTTTTTAACTGCGATCGCGAGGAATGGTGCGTGATCGCGTAGGGTGAGTGGCTTAAGCAGTGCGATCACGTGGACTTGATCACGATCGCGTAGGGTTAGCTGAGGAATGATAGATTTTTGTTCTTCGGGATCGCATGGAGGAGGTCGCGATCGCGTGAGTTGAGCAGGGTGTGAAGTGCGATCGCGTAGTGGAGTTCGCGATCGCGTAGAGTAATTGGGCGCGTGAGGGAGCAGCTGATGGTGCACCGCGATCGCGTAGGCACGGTTGCGATCGCGTGAGGTTGTGTGAGGGTGAAGCGCGATCGCGTGCTTAAGGCTGCGATCGCGAAAGTCAAAGGACGTAACACTATGCGATCGCAGGGGCAAGGCTGCGATCGCAGGGGCAAGGCTGCGATCGCGGTGAAGGAATCACTGGGCATATTTAAATTAAACCCCCGCGACTTAAACCCCTTTTTACACCATTGTTGTACGGAAAAGAGCTCTTGGGGGCGATTTTGAAGAGGAAAATCCTTGTTCTTCATTGAGGTAAGTGTTCTAGTCATTAAAACTCGATTATGGGTGATTATAGAGCATAATCCCAGCCTTTAATTCATGAAAACAGTAGAAAAATAGGATTTTGGGGCATGAGATTATGAGACCTTCAAGGGTCGATTTGTGGGGTCAAACGGACTCCAATTTCGGTGTTCTTTATATGTACGGACTCGTGAGAAGAAGAAAAACACTTTTCTGTAAATATTTCTGAGTTTCATGACGCGGGCCCGGGGGTCGGGTTTTGACCGAATTCGAATTTTGAGTTAAATTCGATATTTTTCAATTGGAATTTATTCCTTAAGCATATGTTGATGGTAAAAATCATAACTTGATAGATTTTGAGCCTTCGGAGGTTGATTCGAGAGGCAAGCACATTGCGGAATAGTTTTCGGGCTAGTTTGAGGTAAGATTAGTCTTTAAATCCTGTCTTGAGGGTATGAAACCCCGGACTATGCACCCTTTCACGGGTTTTGAAATGAAAAGGTTGGAACTTTGGAAATATCTTCCGTATTTAGGCGACCATTGAGTTGCGAAACCGATTTTTAAGCCTTTGCTTAATTAATATGTATACATTATGATATGTTTTGGGCTGTAAGCCGTGTTTGGGGCCTAGTGACGACTTGTTTACCCTTCGGGGGCTATGTTTTACTATTTTCCTCACTGATACGTTATGATTTTTCACTAAGTCTTTTCTGTGAAATTGTTTTGACACTTATAGTATTTTGATACTACTTCTTGAAAAATGAAACATTATTTTTGGGTCGAGAACCCGGTATACTATGGCCTGAAGGGCAAATTGAGAGTGTCTGACTGAGTGAGGCTGCGGGCCTATATTGTGTGTGAATTATGCCATGTTGTGGCTTATTATTGCGTTTGGGCTGTAGGAGCCCCTTCAGAGTCTGTAACACACCCCCGGTGAGCGCCGGTACCGAATGAGTGACTGTGAGGATGCCTGATGGGCAGAGTGAATGTGAGGATGCCTGATGGGCAGAGTGAC
>ML260732.1:0-13774 GCA_005239495.1 Nicotiana undulata | reverse complement strand
AATTGGGAATTTTGGATAAAACCTAAGAATATTGAAATTTGGGGATTTAGACCTCAAATTAAGATCGAATTCCAAAGTCATTTATATATCCGGGCTCGGGGTGAATGGGTAATCGTATTTTCGTCAGAATTTCGGGTTTGGACCGAGCGGGCATGGGGTCGATTATTTACTTTTTGGGGAAAACTTTTAGAAAACTCATTTCCATGTATTAGAATTGATTCATTTAGCATTTATTGATATAATTACGTAACTTGTGGCTAGATACGAGCTCAGTCCAGGCAGAAGAGTTATGCAGGCCGCAGAGTTCGTGATTTGACATTTATAATAGGAGACCGGGTATTGCTTCGGGTGTCACCCACGAAGGGCGTGATGAGATTCAGAAAGAAGGGCAAGTTGATCCCTAGGTACATCGGTCCCTTTGAGATTCTTGATAAGGTAGGAGAGGTGGCCTACAGACTTGCCCTGCCACCGAGTTTATCAACCGTCCATCCAGTGTTTCATGTATATATGCTTCAGAAGTATATTGCCGATCCCTCTCATGTACTTTACTTCAACAGTGTCCGCTTGGACAAGGATTTGACTTATGAGGAGGAGTCGGTAGCCATATTAGGCCGACATGTTCGTTAGTTGAGATCGAAGAGTTATCCTTCGGTCCCTGTTCAGTGGAGAGGTCAACCTGTTGAGGCAGCTACCAGGGAGTCCGAGTCCGATATGCGGAGCGGATATCCCCATCTTTTTCCTGATTCAGGTACCTTTCTATGTCTGTTGGAGGACGAACGTTTGTTTTAGAGGTGGAGATTGTGATGCCCCAGAAGGTCATCCCGCGTATTTTTAGCTAAATCTGTGTTCCAAGGCCATGAAATCCTCCTTCTATCTCACCTCGATTTGCATGCATGGCCTGGGCGTGTAGCCGGAAAGTCGTTATGTGAAAAACTGATAAAAATGATAATTTTTTGTTGAAATTTGAGTAAAGTTTACTTTGGTCAACATTTTTGGTAACGGAACCGGACCCGTGATTTGACGATCCCGAATGGTCCGTAGGAAAATATGCGACTTGGGCGTATGCCCGGAGTCGAATTCCGAGATCCCAATTCCGAGAAATGAATTTTTAAAAGAAATTATTTTCTGAAAAATTTATGAAATTTTAAAAATGAAATTCTATGTGAGACCGGTGCTATCGAGCCCGTATCTTGGTTCCGGAGCCCGGTACAGGTTCGATATAATATTTGTGTCATATCTGTAAAGTTTGGTAAGAAACAGACTTCATTAGATGTGATTCGGACCTTTAATGCAAAATTTTATGTTTAAAGAAATTTTGAGAAATTTCATTGATTTTGGGGTTTAATTCGATATTTATGATGTTATTTTGGTGATTTGCTTACACAAATAACTCCGTAGGATGTTTTCGAGGTTGTGTGCTCATTTGGATTGAAGTTCTGAGGGCTCGGGTGATTCTCGGGAAGGTCCTGAGATGTTTTTAGGCTTAAAACATAGTTGTTGCTGGTCAGAGAAGTGCAGATCTCTGAACCCGCCAGCGAGGTCCGCACTTGATTTTGTGTTGATCGCTGAGGGCCTTTGCGGCCACACTCGATTTTGTGCGGTCCGCGGTGAGGAGCAGGTTCACTCGCCTGACTTCAGAGGCCTATATCTTTTGATCTAAAAGGAATTTTGGGATGATTAAAAAATGAAAGTTGTATCCCTTCGTGTCTAGTTTCCAGAAATGTAAGGAAATCGCAAGTTGGACATCTGTAGAGGAAGTTATGGCCAAAATATTAAAGCATATCACTACAGCCAATTTGCCTCTTGTGCGGCCGCACTCCCTTTTTGTGCGGTCCGCGGTGGGGGTCTGAGAGGGGTATATTTAAACGGGATTTTCAGTTATTTTTCATTTTTCAAAACCCTAAAAAGGTAAGAGGCTATTTTCCAAACACTATTTCTTCTCCAAAACATTACTAGGTAATTTCTAACTCATTTTCTTTACTCCTTAACTTCTTTTTACAAGATTTTATCCTAGAAACTAGGGTTCTTCATGGTGGAATTGGGAATTTGGGATAAAACCTAAGAATATTGAAATTTAGGGATTTAGACCTCAATTTAAGTTCGAATTCCAAAGTCATTTATATATCCAGGCTCGGGGTGAATGGGTAATCGGATTTTGGTCAGAATTTCGGGTTTGGACCGAGCAGGACCGGGGTCGATTTTTGACTTTTTGGGGAAAACTTTTATAAAACTCATTTCCATGTATTAGAATTGATTCATTTAGCATTTATTGATATAATTACGTAACTTTTGGCTAGATACGAGCTCAGTCCAGGAAGAAGAGTTATGCAGGCCGCAGAGTTCGTGATTTGACATTTATAATAGGAGACCGGGTATTGCTTCGGGTGTAACCCATGAAAGGCGTGATGAGATTCAGAAAGAAGGGCAAGTTCAACCCTTAGTACATCGGTCCCTTTGACATTCTTGATAAGGTAGGAGAGGTGGCCTACAGACTTTCCATGCCACCGCGTTAATCAGTCGTGCATCCAGTGTTTCCTGTATATATGCTTCAGAAGTTTATTGTCGATCCCTCTCATATACTTGACTTCAGCAGTGTCCAGTTGGACAAGGATTTGACTTATGAGGAGGAGCCAATAGCCATATTAGGCCGACATGTTCGTTAGTTGAGATCGAAGAATTATCCTTCGGTCCCTGTTTAGTGGAGAGGTCAACTGTTGAGGCAGCTACCTGGGAGTCCGAGTCCGATATGCGGAGCCGATATCCCCATCTTTTCCCTAATTCAGTAATTTTCTATGTCCGTTCGAGGACGAACGTTTGTTTTAGAGGTGGAGATTGTGATGTCCCAAAAGGTCATCCCATGTATTTTTAGCTAAATCTGTGTTCCAAGGCCATGAAAGCCTCCTTCTATCTCACCTCCATTTGCGTGCGTGGCCTGGGCGTGTAGCCGGAAAGCCGTTATGTGAAAAATTGATTAAAATGATAATTTTTTGTTGAAATTTGAGTAAAGTTTACTTTGGTCAACATTTTTGGTAAACGGAACCGGACCCGTGATTTGACGATCCCGGAGGGTCCGTAGGAAAATATGCGACTTGGGCGTATGCTCGGAGTCGAATTCCGAGATCCCAAGTCCGAGAAATGAATTTTTAAAAGAAATTATTTTGTGAAAAATATAAGAAATTTTAAAAATGAAATTCTATTTGAGACCGGTGCTATCGGGCTCGTATCTTGGTTCTGGAGCCCGGTACAGGTTCGATATAATATTTGTGTCATATCTGTAAAGTTTGGTAAGAAACAGATTTCATTAGATGTGATTCGGACCTTTAATGCAAAATTTTATGTTTAAAATTTTGAGAAATTTCATTGATTTGGGGGTTTAATTCGATGTTTATGATGTTATTTTGGTGATTTGCTTACACAAATAACTCCGTAGGATGTTTTCGAGGTTGTGTGCACATTTGGATTGAAGTTCTGAGGGCTCGGGTGAGTCTCGGGTAGGTCCCGAGATGTTTTTAGGCTTAAAACATAGTTGTTGCAGGTCAGAGAAGTGCAGATCTCTGAACCCGCCAGCGAGGTCCGAACTTGATTTTGTGCTGATCGCGGAGGGCCTTTGCGGCCACGCTCGATTTTGTGCGGTCCGCGGTGAGGAGCAGGTTCACTCTCCTGACTTCAGAGGCCTATATCTTTTGATCTAAAAGGAATTTTGGGATGATTTAAAAACAAAAGTTGTATCCCTTCGTGTCTAGTTTCAAGAAATGTACGGAAATCGCAAAATGAACATCTGTAGAGGAAGTTATGGCCAAAATACTAAAGCATGTCACTGCAGCCAATTTTTCTCTTGTGCGGCCGCACTCCCTTTTTGTGCGGTCCGCGGTGGCGGTAGAGAGGGGTATATTTAAACGGGATTTTCAGTTATTTTTCATTTTTCAAAACCCTAAAAAGGTAAGAGGCGATTTTCCAAACACTCTTTCTTCTCCAAAACATTAGTAGGTGATTTCTAACTCATTTTCTTTACTCCTTAACTTCTTTTTACAAGATTTCATCCTAGAATCTAGGGTTCTTCATGGTGGAATTGGGAATTTTGGATAAAACCTAAGAATATTGAAATTTGGGGATTTAGACCTCAAATTAAGGTCGAATTCCAAAGTCATTTATATATCCGGGCTCGGGGTGAATGGGTAATCGGATTTTCGTCAGAATTTCGGGTTTGGACCGAGCAGGACCGGGGTCAATTTTTGACTTTTTGGGGAAAACTTTTAGAAAACTCATTTCCATGTATTAGAATTGATTCATTTAGCATTTATTGATATAATTACGTAACTTTTGGCTAGATACGAGCTCAGTCCAGGAAGAAGAGTTATGCAGGCCGCAGAGTTCGTGATTTGACATTTATAATAGGAGACCGGGTATTGCTTCGGGTGTAACCCATGAAAGGCGTGATGAGATTCAGAAAGAAGGGCAAGTTGAGCCCTTGGTACATCGGTCCCTTTGACATTCTTGATAAGGTAGGAGAGGTGGCCTACAGACTTGCCCTGCCACCGAGTTTGTCAGCCGTCCATCCAGTGTTTCATGTATATATGCTTCAGAAGTATATTGCCGATCCCTCTCATGTACTTTACTTCAGCAGTGTCCGGTTGGACAAGGATTTGACTTATGAGGAGGAGCCGGTAGCCATATTAGGCCGACATGTTCGTTACTTGAGATCGAAGAGTTATCGTTCGGTCCCTGTTCAGTGGAGAGGTCAACCTGTTGAGGTAGCTACCAGGGAGTCCGAGTTCGTTATGCGGAGCGGATATCCCCATGTTTTCCTGATTCAGGTACCTTTCTATGTCCGTTCGAGGACGAACGTTTGTTTTAGAGGTGGAGATTTTGATGCCCCAGAAGGTCATCCCGCGTATTTTTAGCTAAATCTGTGTTCCAAGGCCATGAAAGCCTCCTTCTATCTCACCTCGATTTGCATGCATGGCCTGGGCGTGTAGCCGGAAAGTCGTTATGTGAAAAACTTATAAAAATGATAATTTTTTGTTAAAATTTGAGTAAAGTTTACTTTGGTCAATATTTTTGGTAACGGAACCGGACCCGTGATTTGACGATCCCGGATGGTCGGTAGGAAAATATGCGACTTGGGCGTATGCCCGGAGTCGAATTCCGAGATCCCAAGTCCGAGAAATGAATTTTTAAAAGAAATTATTTTCTGAAAAATATAAGAAATTTTAAAAATGAAATTCTATGTGAGACCGGTGCTATCGGGCCCGTATCTTGGTTCTGGAGCCCGATACAGGTTCGATATAATATTTGTGTCATATCTGTAAAGTTTGGTAAGAAACAGACTTCATTAGATGTGATTCGGACCTTTAATGCAAAATTTGATGTTTAAAGAAATTTTGAGAAATTTCATTGATTTTGGGGTTTAATTCTATGTTTATGATGTTATTTTGGTGATTTGATTACACAAATAAGTCTGTAGGATGTTTTTGAGGTTGTGTGCACATTTGGATTGAAGTTCTGAGGGCTCGGGTGAGTCTCGGGTAGGTCCCGGGATGTTTTTAGGCTTAAAACATAGTTGTTGCAGGTCAGAGAAGTGCAGATCTCTGAACCCGCCAGCGAGGTCCGCACTTGATTTTGTGCTGACCGCGAAGGGCCTTTGCGGCCACACTCGATTTTGTGCGGTCCGCAGTGAGGAGCAGGTTCACTCGCCTGACTTCAGAGGCCTATATCTTTTGATCTACAAGGAATTTGGGATGATTCAAAAACAAAAGTTTTATCCCTTCGTGTCTAGTTTCCAGAAAGGTAAAGAAATCGCAAGTTGGACATCTGTAGAGAAAGTTATGGCCAAAATACTAAAGCATGTCACTACAGCCAATTTGCCTCTTGTGCGGTCCGCGGTGGGGGTTTTAGAGAGGTATATTTAAACTGGATTTTCTTTTATTTTTTCATTTTTCAAAACCCTAAAAAGGTAAAAGGCGATTTTCCAAACACTCTTTTTTCTCCAAAACATTAGTAGGTGATTTCTAACTCATTTTCTTTGCTCCTTAACTTTTTTTTACAAGATTTCATCCTATAATCTAGGGTTCTTCATGGTGGAATTGAGAATTTTGGATAAAACCTAAGAATATTGAAATTTGGGGATTTAGACCTCAAATTAAGGTCAAATTCCAAAGTCATATATATATCCGGGCTCGGGGGTGAATGGGTAATCGGATTTTGGTAAGAATTTCCGGTTTGAACCGAGCGGGCAAACGGTCAATTTTTGACTTATTGGGGAAAACTTTTAGAAAACTCATTTCCATGCATTAGAATTGATTCATTTAACATTTATTGATATAATTAAGTAACTTGCGGCTAGATACGAGCTCAGTCCAGGCAGAAGAGTTATGCAGACCGCAGAGTTCGTGATTTGGCATTTATGATAGGAGACCGGGTATTTCTTCGGGTGTGACCCATGAAGGGCGTGATGAGATTCGGAAAGAAGGGCAAGTTGAGCCCTAGGTACATCGGTCCCTTTGACATTCTTGATAAGGTAGGAGAGGTGGCCTACAGACTTTCCTTGCCACCGAGTTTATCAGCCTTGCATCCAGTGTTTCATGTATATATGCTTCAGAAGTATATTGCCGATCCCTCTCATGTAATTGACTTCAGCAAAGTCCAGTTGGACAAGGATTTGACTTATGAGGAGGAGCCGGTAGCCATATTAGGCCGACATATTCGTTAGTTGAGATCGAAGAGTTATCCTTCGGTCCGTGTTTAGTGGAGAGGTCAACCTGTTGAGGCAGCTACCTAAGAGTCCGAGTCCGATATGCGGAGCCGATATCCCCATCTTTTCCCTGATTCAGTACCTTTCTATGTTCGTTCGAGGACCAACGTTTGTTTTAGAGGTGGAGATTGTGATGCCCCAAAAGGTCATCCCATGTATTTTTCGCTAAATCTGTGTTCCAAGGCCATGAAAGCCTCCTTCTATCTCAGCTCCATTTGCGTGCGTGGCCTGGGCTTGTAGCCGGAAAGCCGTTATGTGAAAAATTGATAAAAATGATAATTTTTTGTTGAAATTTGAGTAAAGTTGACTTTCGTCAACATTTTTGGTAAACGGAACCGGGCCCGTGATTTTGACGATCCCGGAGGGTCCGTAGGAAAATATGCGACTTGGGCGTATGCCCTGAGTCGAATTCCGAGATCCCAAGTCCGAGAAATGAATTTTTAAAAGAAATTATTTTGTGAAAAATATAAGAAATTTTATAAATGAAATTCTATGTGAGACCGGTGCTATCGGGCTCGTATCTTGGTTCTGGAGCCCGGTACAGGTTCGATATAATATTTGTGTCATATATGTAAAGATTGGTAAGAAACAGATTTCATTAGATGTGATTCGGACGTTTAATGCAAAATTTTATGTTTAAAATTTTGAGAAATTTCATTTATTTGGGGGTTAAATTCGATGTTTATGATGTTATTTTGGTGATTTGCTTACACAAATTACTCCGAAGGATGTTTTCGAGGTTGTGTGCACATTTGGATTGAAGTTCTGAGGGCTCGGGTGAGTCTCGGGTAGGTCCCGGGATGTTGCAGGTCAGAGAAGTGCAAATCTCTGAACCCGCCAGCGAGGTCCGCACTTGATTTTGTGGTGACCGCAGAGGGCCTTTGCGGCCGCACTCGATTTTGTGCGGTCTGCGGTGAGGAGCAGGTTCACTCGCCTGACTTAAAAGGCCTATATCTTTTGATCTACAAGGAATTTTGGGATGATTCAACAACAAAAGTTGTATCCCTTCGTGTCTAGTTTTCAGAAAGGTAAGGAAATCGCAAGTTGGACATATGTAGAGAAAGTTATGGCCAAAATACTAAAGCATGTCACTGCAGCCAATTTGCCTCTTATGCGGCCGCACTCCCTTTTTGTGCGGTCCGCGGTAGGGGTAGAGAGGGGTATATTTTAACGGGATTTTCAGTTAATTTTTCATTTTTTAAAACCCTAAAAAGGTAAGAGGCGATTTTCCAAACACTCTTTCTTCTCCAAAACATTAGTAGGTGATTTCTAACTCATTTTCTTTACTACTTAACTTCTTTTTACAAGATTTCATCCTAGAATCTAGGGTTCTTCATGGTGGAATTGGGAATTTTGGATAAAACCTAAGAATATTGAAATTTGGGGATTTAGATCTCAAATTAAGGTCGAATTCCAAAGTCATTTATATATCCGGGCTCGTGGGTGAATGGGTAATCGGATTTTGGTCAGAATTTCGGGTTTGGACCGAGCAGGACCGAGGTCAATTTTTGACTTTTTGGGGAAAACTTTATAAAACTCATTTCCATGCATTAGAATTGATTAATTTAGCATTTATTGATATAATTAAGTAACTTTTGGCTAGATACGAGCTCAGTCCAGGCAGAAGAGTTATGCAGACCACAAAGTTCGTGATTTGGCATTTATGATAGGAGACCGGGATTGCTTCGGTTGTAACCCATGAAAGGCGTGATGAGATTCAGAAAGAAGGGCAAGTTGAGCCCTTGGTACATCGGTCCCTTTGACATTCTTGATAAGGTAGGAGAGGTGGCCTACAGACTTTCCTTGCCACCGCGTTTATCAGCCGTACATCCAGTATTTCCTGTATATATGCTTTAGAAGTTTATTGTCGATCCCTCTCATGTACTTGACTTTAGCAGTGTCCATTTGGACAAGGATTTGACTTATGAGGAGGAGCTAGTAGCCATATTAGTTCGACATGTTCGTCAGTTGAAATCGAAGAGTTATCCTTCGGTCCCTGTTCAGTGGAGAGGTCAACCTGTTGAGGCAGCTACCTGGGAGTCCGAGTCTGATATGCGGAGCCGATATCCCCATATTTCCCCCAATTCAGGTACCTTTCTGTGTCCGTTCGAGGACGAACGTTTGTTTTAGAGGTGGAGATTGTGATGCCCCAAAAGGTCATCCTGTGTATTTTTAGCTAAATCTATGTTCCCAGTCCATGAAAGCCTCATTCTATCACATATCGATTTGCGTGTGTGGCTTGGGCGTGTAGCCGGGAAGCCGTTATGTAAAAACTGATAAAAATGATAATTTTTTGTTGAAGTTTGAGTAAAGTTTACTTTGGTCAATATTTTTGGTAAACAGACCCGGACCCGTGATTTGACGGTCCCGGAGGATCCGTAGGAATATATGCGACTTAGGCGTATGCCCGGACTCGAATTACCAGATCCCAATTCCGAGAAATGAATTTTTAAAGGAATTTATTTTCTTAAAAATATAATATTTTTTAAAAATGAAATTCTATGTGAGACCGGTTCTATCGGGCCCGTATCTTGGTTCCGGAGCCCGGTACAGGTTCGATATAATATTTGTGTCATATCTATAAAGTTTGGTAAGAAACAGACTTCATTAGATGTGATTTGGACCTTTAATGCAAAATTTGACGTTTAAAGAAATTTTGAGAAATTTCATTGATTTTGGGGTTTAATTCGATGTTTATGATGTTAGTTTTGTGATTTGATTACACAAATAAGTCCGTAGGATGTTTTCGAGGTTGTGTGCACATTTGGTTTGAAGTTCTGAGGGCTCGGGTGAGTCTCGGGTAGGTCCCGGGATGTTTTTAGGCTTAAAACATAACTGTTGCAGGTCAGAGAAGTGCAGATCTTTGAACCTCGCTAGCGAGGTCCGCTCTTGATTTTGTGCTGATCGCGGAGGGCCTTTGCGGCTGCACTCAATTTTGTGCGGTCCGCGGTGAGGAGCAGGTTCACTGGCTTGACTTCAGAGGCCTATATCTTTTGATCTACAAGGACTTTTGGGATGATTCAAAAACAAAAGTTTTAGCATTCGTGTCTAGTTTACAGAAAGGTAAGGAAATCGCAATTTGGACATCTATAGAGAAAGTTATGGCAAAAATACTAAAGCGTGTCACTGCAGCCAATTTGCCTCTTGTGCTGCCGCACTCCCTTTTTTTGAGGTCCGCGGTGGGGGTCTGAGAGGGGTATATTTAAACGGGAATTTCAATTATTTTTCATTTTTCAAAACCCTAAAAAGGTAAGAGGCGATTTTCCAAACACTCTTTCTTCTCCAAAACATTAGTAGGTGATTTCTAACTCATTTTATTTACTCCTTAACTTTTTTTTACAAGATTTCATCCTAGAATCTAGGGTTCTTTATGGTGGAATAGAGAATTTTTGGTAAAACCTAAAAATATTGAAATTTGGGGATTTAGACCTCAAATTAAGGTCGAATTCCAAAGTCATTTATATATCCGAGCTCGGGGGTGAATGGGTAATCGAATTTTGGTTAGAATTTCAGGTTTGGACCGAGCAGGCACACGGTCGATTTTTGACTTTTTGGGGAAAACTTTAGAAAACTCATTTCCATGCATTAGAATTGATTCATTTAGCATTTATTGATATAATTAAGTAACTTGTGGCTAGTTACGAGCTCAGTCCAGGCAAAAGAGTTATGCAGACCGCAGAGTTCGTGATTTGGCATTTATGATAGGAGACTGGGTATTGCTTCGGGTGTCACCCATGAAGAGTGTGATGAGATTCGGAAAGAAGGGAAAGTTGAGCCCTAGGTACTTCGGCCCCTTTGAGATTCTTGTTAAGGTAGGAGAGGGGGCCTACAGACTTGCCTTGCCACCGGGTTTATCAGTCGTGCATCCAGTGTTTCATGTATATATGCTTCAGAAGTATATTGTCGATCCCTCTCATGTACTTGACTTCAGCAGTGACCAGCTGGACAAGGATTTGACTTATGAGGAGGAGTCGGTACCCATAAAAGGCCGACATGTTTGTCAGTAGAGATCGATAAGTTATCCTTCGGTCCCTGTTCAGTGGAGAGGTCAACCTGTTGAGGCAGCTACCTAGGAGTCCGAGTCCGATATGCAGAGCCGATATCCCCATCTTTTCCCCGATTAAGGTACCTTTCTATGTTCGTTCGAGGAAGAACGTTTGTTTTAGAGGTGGAGATTGTGATGCCCCAAAAGGTCATCCTGTGTATTTGTAGATAAATCTATGTTCCAAGGCCATGAAAGCTTCCTTATATCTCACTTCGATTTGCGTTCGTGGCCTGGGCATCTAGCCGGGAAGCCGTTATGTGAAAAACTGATAAAAATTAAAAAAAAAATTTGGAATTTGAGTGAAGTTTACTTTGGTCAACATTTTTGGTAAACGGACTCGGACCCGTGATTTGACGGTCCCGGAGGGTCTGTAGGAAAATATGCGACTTTGGTGTATGCCCGGAGTCGAATTCCGAGGTCCCAAGTCCGAGAAATCAATTTTTAAAAGAAATTATTTTCTGAAAAATATAAGATATTTTAAAATGAAATTCTATGTGAGACCAGTGGTATCGGGCCCGTGTCTTGGTTCCGGAACCCAGTACAGGTTCGATATAATATATGTGTCATATCGGTAAAGTTTGGTAAGAAACAGACTTCATTAGATGTGATTCGGACCTTTAATGCAAAATTTGATGTTTAAAGAAATTTTGAGAAATTTCAATGATTTTGGGGTTTAATTCGATGTTTATGATGTTATTTTGGTGGTTTGATTACACAAATAAGTCTGTAGGATGTTTTCGAGGTTGTGTGCACATTTGGTTTGATGTTCTGAGGGCTCGGGTGAGTCTCGGGTAGGTCCCGAGATGTTTTGAGGCTTAAACCATAGTTGTTGCAGGTCAGAATTGCAGATCTCTGAACCTCGCCAGCGAGGTCCGCACTTGATTTTGTGCTGATCGCGGATGGCCTTTGCGGGCGCACTCGATTTGGTGCAGTCCGCGGTGAGGAGCAAGTTCACTGGCCTGACTTCAGAGGCCTATATCTTTTGATCTCCAGGGTATTTTGGGATGATTCAAAAACGAAAGTTGTAGCATTCGTGTCTAGTTTCCAGAAAGGTAAGGAAATCGCAAGTTGGACATATGTAGAGAAAGTTATGGAAATCATACTAAAGCATGTCACTGCATCCAATTTGCCTCTTGTGCGGCCGCACTCCCTTTTTGTGCGGTCCGCGGTGAGGGTCAAAGAGGGGTATATTAAAACGGGATTTTCAATTATTTTTCATTCTTCAAAACCCTTAAAAGGTAAGAGGCGATTTTCCAAACACTCTTTCTTCTCCAAAACATTAGTAGGTGATTTCTAACTCATTTTCTTTACTCCTTAATTTTTTTTTACAAGATTTCATCCTAGAATCTAGGGTTCTTCATGGTGGAATGGGGAATTTTTGTTAAAACCTAATAATATTGAAATTTGGGGATTTAGACCTCAAATTAAGGTCGAATTCCAAAGTCATTTATATCCGGGCTTGGGGTTGAATGGGTAATCGTATTTTGGTTAGAATTTCGGGTTTGAACCGAGCTGGCACACAGAAGATTTTTGATTCATTTAGCATTTATTTTAAGCCTACCTGGGAGTTTGAGTCTGCTATGCGTAGCCGATATCCCCATANAAGGTACCTTTCTATGTCCATTCGAGGACGAACGTTTGTTTTAGAGGTGGAGATTGTGATTCCCCAAAAGGTCATCCCGTGTATTTTTAGCTAAATCTATGTTCCAAGTCCATGAAAGCCTCATTCTATCACATATCGATTTGCGTGTGTGGCTTGGGCGTGTAACCGGGAAGCCGTTATGTGAAAACTGATAAAAATGATAATTGTTTGTTGAAATTTGAGTAAAGTTTACTTTGGTCAACATTTTTGGTAAACAGACCCGGACCCGTGATTTGACGGTCCCGGAGGGTCCATAGGAAAATATGCATCTTGGGCGTATGCCCGGTGAACCCGTGTTTATGATGTTATTTTTGTGATTAGATTACACAAATAAGTTCGTAGGATGTTTTCGAGGTTGTGTGCATATTTGGTTTGAAGTTTGAGGGCTCGGGTGAGTCTCGGGTAAGTCCCGGGATGTTTTTAGGCTTAAAACATAACTGTTGCAGGTCAGAGAAGTGCAGATCTTTGAACCTCGCTAGCAAGGTCCGCACTTGATTTTGTGCTGATCGTAGAGGGCCTTTGCGGCCGCACTCGATTTTGTGCGGTCTGCGGTAAGGAGCAGGTTCACTGGCTTGACTTCAGACCCTTCGAGACCGTTCGCGGAGGGCCTTCGGGGCCTGTTCGTCAGTTGAGATCGAAGAGTTATCCTTTGGTCCCTGTTCAGTGGAGAGGTCAACCTATTGAGGCAGCTACCTGGGAGTCCGAGTCCGATATGCGGAGCCGATATCCCCATCTTTTCCCCGATTAAGGTACCTTTCTATGTCCATTCGAGGACGAACGTTTGTTTTAGAGGTGGAGATTGTGATTCCCCAAAAGGTCATCCCGTGTATTTTTAGCTAAATCTATGTTCCAAGTCCATGAAAGCCTCATTCTATCACATATCGATTTGCGTGTGTGGCTTGGGCGTGTAACCGGGAAGCCGTTATGTAAAAACTGATAAAAATGATAATTGTTTGTTGAAATTTGAGTAAAGTTTACTTTGGTCAACATTTTTGGTAAACAGACCCGGACCCGTGATTTGACGGTCCCGGAGGGTCCGTAGGAAAATATGCATCTTGGGCGTATGCCCGGTGAACCCGTGTTTATGATGTTATTTTTGTGATTAGATTACACAAATAAGTTCGTAGGATGTTTTCGAGGTTGTGTGCATATTTGGTTTGAAGTTTGAGGGCTCGGGTGAGTCTCGGGTAAGTCCCGGGATGTTTTTAGGCTTAAAACATAACTGTTGCAGGTCAGAGAAGTGCAGATCTTTGAACCTCGCTAGCAAGGTCCGCACTTGATTTTGTGCTGATCGTAGAGGGCCTTTGCGGCCGCACTCGATTTTGTGCGGTCTGCG
>MDKH01172408.1:0-12669 GCA_005239495.1 Nicotiana undulata | reverse complement strand
GGTGCGATATATAATCTGAATCTCAGGAGCCATCCTGCTCACATAACCTCGTCACTACGCGGAGCCTCAACACATAAGAAATTATCAAGTCGTTTCACTACTCACACGGCACAATCACAATATCACATGAATTTGACGAAGACGGGAAAACACTTGATATCCCAATACCCCTCCTTGAGGAGTGCCATACTGAAATGAACACCTCTGACTCGCATGAAGCCCAAAATCTTGTTTAAGTCCATTCACTCACTTCAAGCCGATTCTGCTCGCATTGAACTAGGCCGATAGCCTTACATGGGTACAAACAACCCGCTTCCTTTTTCTTATACACACGAGGACAACCATCATAGCCGAGATAAACACCCCACAATCCACAACCAACTGAGCCGAACGCCTTCCAGGCATAAATTCTCAATTAAGCAATATTACACTCCTTTATACTTGGTCTAAGTCTTCAACCAATCAGGTGACTACATGCCACACTTATGCAATCTTCCGGCGGTCATGCTTCCACGGCCTTCCAGACAAGGTAACAAGTATGCACATCCATACCACCGACCACCCTAAGGCTGTAAAACAATTCAAGGACCCGTAACCAGGATACAAAGCCTCTTTCACCAAACACCAAACTCAGATGACACTGAAGACAATATCAGTTTATTCTAATCATTTAAATCCTGTTCTTACTCCTCCGTGCATCATGACATCCTTGTTAACACCGAACCGCAAATCTCGATTCTTACGTCCAGTTACATACTGCTAACTGCACCTAACATGCCAATATGGAATAGCATAGGAAGTTCCATCATAACTCCTGAACCATTAACACGGTGAACACTTCATCACATATAGAAACCTTTTACTTGCTTCAATTCATGAGAACCCTAACAACACACAAGTGAACTCTCACAATCACAATACATGCAAATCCTTAAGTAGTGGTCTGAACCACCATAACCCTTCTGGGGCCCGCCTACACTTGACAGGCCATAGCACTTGAATGCTTCCAACTGAAATCTATTACGACGGCCGAAAGGCCCCATATATATCTGCACAGACCGTACACGTACTAAATCATGCCGAAGGAACAGATCACTACCATACTTGTGCCCTTTCAACCATGGCTAACCAATCTATCTTCTTTTAATCATCTTTAGTTGCCTCAAAGGTAATAGTAACTTCCTTCAACTCATAGCATCTCAACCCTCACTCATCCCGAGTGACCTTGATTCACAAGACCATGCTGCCTAAATTCCGCAACCTGTCTCACAACCTCTTGATAAGTTTTCTACAACCCGGAGTCTATTTCTCTCACTCCTCTAATACTATCCAACGTGTTGAAATAACATAGAACACTCCAACCATCTTCCTTCCTCTTAGAGATTATACTGCAGAAGCTCGATTCTTAATTATACTACTTCCTGAAACTCTTAAACACCGCATTCCTTAACTTCTAAAGTTCTGGGACTACTGCTGAGATTCACCCACTCTGACTGGCCCGAGATACAATCAACCTCAAGGCTCTTCTAGCACACGAACATCCTTCTAATGAAATACGTGACTGGGTCACTGCCCCTACCACTTACCTATGCCTCAAGCATGAATTGTGACCTTTCAAAGCCTAGTCCTGGTCCAATAGGTCCTACTTGCACACATTTATCAAATCCCATGCATAATCACCATTTTATCCCTTTCCTCAGCTGAAACAACTTTCCAATGTGCCGACAATCCACAACCTCATGAGAACACAATCCTACAACCCAACTGCAGGAGGTGGGACTCCCCCACTTAGCCCGAAGCTACTCTTGCACCACTATAGACCATGCTGCAATCCTTTCTCCTTTGCTAACATACTCTCGCTCAACCAACCCGTCCAGCCCTTCCGAATTCTCCTACTAGCACTCCCTGGATACCCAAATCCCCTAGCACCATTCACACGTGCTACCTCCTACCAACTAGCCACTAGGATCCCACACAAAACTTTCCTAACTCCACCACCGCTAGCCTACACATAGAAGACAACCCACCCTAGGAACTTATCAACTGACACTCACCATACGCTATGGTTCACACTCTCTACAATATCAAGACCCCCCCATCCTAAGCATGTACTTGTTCACCAACCTTACCGATTCGTCCGCTCCTCCTGGACATCTACTAAATGTGCTACCATACCTTTTGATTCACCAATATGATGTTGCTCTCCCACTTAGCCCAACTCATTCCCTTAAGTGCTACCTGACTTCCTTTCCTTACACCTGATCTTTTATAATTGGCACCACCGCCTAGCACTTCTCACATATCTTCTTTCATCGTATGATGCCCTCTTGCTGTCTCAATTCAATACCATTCTCCGTAGCTCTTAAACCAGTAGATCACCACAACTTTAAATCTCTCTGATGATCATCTTTCTCGAGCTGCCTTCATTAGAAATGCTCATCAATACTTTAATCACCGCACACTACGATCTATAAGCTGCTTCTTCAACACTGCTTCACAACACTCTAACCCAATGCAATCGAAGAACTACAGCACCGGCAAACTTAACATGTTCTATTCGATCAAACATCGGTACCACAACACGGGTGAATACTCCACCCTGCACGATAACACCAAGCTTTATTACTTTTATCACCCAAACCTGACCATTTATAGTTCAATTGCCTTTCCTCCGCTGGAACTAAAACACGAAAACCTCGAATTCACACTCTGAGAAGACCTCCCTTCAATCCATTCATCACACCGATCCTACGGGTAAGCATTATACCATCATATCAACATCGCGCGATATTAAATTGTAAGCATCATAACAACCTGATCATAGCCTCAAAGTCCTCAAAACACAATTACTGAGCTGAAACAACTTATTATTCTTCTGCAAGGCAACAACAACAGCCCCAACCAACTGCACATGGAAAACATCTCGCACCATATCCATAGTATCATTTAAATTCCTCAAAGCCTTGAATCATAGCAAGAGCTTCGCGACGTATAAGATTGAGTAAGAAGAAACATAGGCATAAACCTTAATGGAATCAAATTGCACGATGAGGAATCAAGAAGGCAAGTACTCCTACAACCCTGTAGCCTCTCGAAGATAAGTACAGACGTCTCTGTACCGATCCGCAAGACTCTACTAGACTTGCTCATGACTCGTGAAACCAAAGGGAACCTAGAGCTCCGATACCACGTTGTCACGACCCAAAACCTATGGGTTGTTATGGCGCCTGACACCACTATCAGGCAAGCCAACCCCTTAATCAGTTGAAATACCTTCCTGTTTAACAATTTCGAAATCGTTGCATTTATTGCATTCCATAATCAAATAAATAATTTTTTGTAAATTAAACACGACAGGAAATCCATTTAATTCAATAAAACAAGACTCAACACATCCCCAGAACCCGGTGACACAAGTACATGAGCAGTTTCTAAGAATTTATACAATTATACAACTCTTGTCCGAGAAATAAATGGGACAAAGGCAACAGAGATACAATGTAAAGATATAGACAGAAGGAGACTCTGTCAGTTGCGGAACGCCTCTGAATGAATACAGCCCAAGTAAGTCTCCAAATCAATCGTTGAACTATGAAGATACTTGTGCAACCAAAATGCACAGAAAGTGTAGCATGAGTACATAAACATATATGTACCCAGTGAGTATCCCGTCTAAACTCGAAGGAGTAGTGATGAGAGGTCGACTAGATACTCACTGAGGTCTAGCAATATAATCTAAAAAGAGATATGGCTAAAGCAGTAGGCATGTGAAGCAGAAATCAACACGTACATAGGCAAACAATGTAATCCAGGTAACAATTGAAAATGAACTGCAAGTCCCAAAACCTCTGTTTACACAATACCTGACAATCCCACTATAAGTGACTCAGAATCAAGTGATGAAACAATACCAGAACAAGACAATCGGCCGGAGTCATAAAGGGTGGTCACAAGGACTGAGGTTATAAGCTACCCACGATCGCGAATCATACCTGCGACTCATGTGCTGACTCAAAAATGGTAAGCTCTCCACGATCGCGAATCTTACCTGCGACTCGTGTGCTGACTCGATAATGATAAGCTCCCCACGATCGCGAATCTTACCTTCGACTCGTGTGCTGACTCGATAGTGATAAGCTACCCACGATCGCGAATCTTACCTGCGACTCGTGTTCTGACTCGATAATGATAAGCTCCCCACGATCGCGAATCTTACCTGCGAATCGTGTGCTGATTCGATAATGATAAGCTACCCACGATCGCGAATCTTACCTGCGACTCGTGTGCTGACTCGATAATGATAACCTACCCACGATCGCGAATCTTACCTGCGACTCGTGTGCTGACTCGATAATGATAACCTACCCACGATCGCGAATCTTACCTGCGACACATGTGCTGACTCGATAATGATAAGCTACCCACGATCGCGAATCTTAATTTTGACTCATGTGATGACTCGATAATGATAAGCTACCCACGATCGCGAATCTTACATGTGACTCGTGTGCTGACTCGATAATGATAAGCTACCCACGATCGCGAATCTTACATGCGACTCATGTGCTGACTCGATAATTATAAGCTACCCACGATCACGAATCTTACCTGTGACTCGTGTGCTGACTCGATAATGATAAATGCATATTCATATATATAGGTTTATAAGTGTACCAACTCACTAGTGAACCCAACAGGACCATCCCAATACCACTGTAGCCAACTGAGATTGAATCATAATATTTCACCTTTCCATGTCATCTCAACTACAATCACAACTTAAATACGTACAAGGTACAAATAAGGCACAAAGAGGCATGCTCGTGAGTCCTAAAGCAACCCGACATAGCAATATAGTCGCCAGGTACGGACTCTCGTCACTTGGTACGTATACGGCCCCCACAACATGTATACATAACAAATAAGGAACCTATGGGGACATTTCCCCCTTACGAGGTTGGAAAGGAGACTCACCTCGCTCCAAAGATTCATCACTGGCCTCCGAGCCCTTACGACGACCCCAACGGATGCGCAACGCCCCCAAACTATCCAAATAACGATAATTCAATGAAAGTATACTCAATTGATCATAACAAATTCAAATTACAGAGTTCCTCAGCCCGGCTCAATGAAATGACCAAAATGCCCTCGGGCCCACGTGCCCGGACTTCGAAATTTCTCGAAGATAAATTCAACCCATAACTTTACAAACTCAAATATACAATTTGTTACAATTTTCATGCTCAAATGCATGGCTTAAATCAAATTTTATCAATTCTAGGTTTTCTTCCAAAAATCCCAATTTTCCCACAATTTGTCATGTCAAATATATGTAACAATCTTGTGTTTAATCTTAGAATTGAGTAGAAACATCTTACCTCTAATCTTGATGAAATTCCCCTTGAAATGCTCTCCACAATCGTCCATGGCCATGAAACAAATGAAGGGAAATGAGCTAAACCCGCTAAAATACCACTCTGCCCAGCACTGCCCTTCTATGCGATCGCATGAAGTCGTCTGCGATCGCACAGGCCACCCAGATCACTCCTCCGCGATCACACAAGCATACCCGCGATCGCACAGGCCATTTCCAGCTCCCACCAAAATTCCTTCTCCGCGATCGCACTAGCTTGCCCAGCTCTTCTCCGCGATCGCACACCAACATCCGCGATCGCATAGGCCAAAAACCTTGCCCCTCAATTTCCTCTCTGCGATTGCATAGCTAAGGCTACGATCGCATAGCATTACCAGAAACACCAGATGACATCAACAACAATATACTCTGAAATGACCTTAAACACACCCGAGCCCCTCGGGACCTCGTCCGAACGTACCAAAAAGTATGGAAACATATCACGGACTTAGTTGAGGCCTCAAATCACATCAAACAACGCTGAAAACACGAATCGCGCAAGAATTCAACTTTATGAACTTTGAAATATCTAACTTTCACATCTGATGCCGAAACCTATCAAATAACGTCCGATTGACCCCAAATTTTGCACACAGGTCACATTAGACATTACAGACCTGCTCCAACTTTCAGAATTACATTCCGACCCCGATATCAAAATTTCCACTTCCGGTCAAATTTCTTAAAAACCTTCAAATTTCTAACTTTAGCCAAATAGCTTCAAAATAATCTACGGACATCCGAATTCACTTCCGATCGTGCTCCCAACTCCAGAATCACCATACGAAGCTATTCCCAGACTCGGAATCCCAAACGGACATCTATAACACTGAGATGCCTTACAACCCAAATTTATGAAATCCTTCCAAGATGTTGTCTTCCATAATATACGCTGAAATACTCCCGGGTCATCCAAAACCCGATCCCGACATATGCCCGAGTCTAAAATCATCATACAAAGCTGCTGGAACCTTCAGATCTTGATTCCGAGGCCGTTTACTCAAAATTCCAGTCTTACTCATTTTCTTCAACTTAAGGCTTCTGAAATGAGAATTTTCCTTTCAATTTAACTCCGAACCTCCTGAATTTCAACTCTAACCATACACACAATTCATAATACCCAAAATGAAATTGTTCATGACTTCCAACTGCTGAATGATACGCTAGAGCTCATAACGACCAGTCGGGTCTTTACACCTTTTATATCTATAGCATGCATAGTTACCCCTTTCCCTTTTCACTATCTATCCCCCAAGAGTTGTTTACAACAATTATTACAGACCATTTGCATAAATTAAATAAATGAATAAATAAAAAAAGAAGTTACATTATAGGGAACCTACTTATAGGTCCAACTTCTCCATAAGTTCTCAATGCCATTAGTGTTCACAGCCTTTCATATAATCCAGGTGTGTCAGAGTTCCCTAAGGAGCTCAAGGGATCCCGGGAAGTGCTCACACCCAGATTTTCATAACCATACTAAGTAAGTGCAGTGTGGAAGGGACAGCTCTAATGCATCAGAGTTCAGAGGGATCTCATAGGAATCCCAAAGCAGTCACACATTAGAGGGGCATAACTTAGATTTCTAAGAGTATAGTGAGAGTTCTTGACATAGTTTTTAAAATGTTGAGTTGGAAAATAACTTGTTTGAAATAAGTTTTTGAAAACAAGAGAAGGTTTCATTTTAAGGGAGAAACAGTTTTGAAAAGGAAAAGGAAATGGGACAATCAAGACAACAACTCAGAACAGAACATAGAGCAAGAAGAGGAACCAAACAAATTCCACAATCACAAACATGGAAGAAAAGGGTATGGGGATAAATAGGAAGCACATAAGGGTAGGTACAAGATAAGCAGAATTGCACATGAATTCATAATCAGAGAAATCCTAAAGGCAGTGAGGATTGGGGATGCATTACAGACTTTACACAGAACCTAATAACCATAGCTTTACCACAAGGATGTTCAGGTAAGGAATCACAGGAATGCAAGTGCGACAGAATCATATTGAAAGACATAAAAGGATTAACATGCTGAGTTTAAGGGTGTACAGTTCAAGAATCATACTAGTAAAGCAATAAGTAGACATGCTAATTGCAAGGTAAACAACAAAATCATAGGTAAAGTCATAGCAGAAATAAGATGAACTGAAATACTAAGAGAAGCATGTTATTTTTGATACTTTAAACTAAATTGAGGACATACCAGTTGAGAGATAATAAGCACAAAGTGAAGAGTAAAAGAGTATAATACTCAGTCTAGGCTTGCAGCCGACTGAGAGTAGCAAATAACCAGAAAGAGGAGAAAGAGAGAATATGTGTGTGTGTAAGAGAGGGTTTAGAACAAAGTCTGTTTGTCTGTGCTAATAAAAGAGCAATGTACTTATAGTCTGAAAATAGGTAGCAAATAAGGCAACAATCATAGTTTAACAGTAATTATGGGACTATGTACTAATTAGAATCAAATTAGTATAAGTGCTTCCTTTAATTAAGGAGTTAAAATTCAAACGGTAATAAGCAGGTACTAAATAAGGAAGGAAATCATATAAGGCCGGGTGTAACACATAAGAAAATAGTTTCAGCATAGTACAAGTACACAACATGTAATAGAGACTAGGTTCAACAGATTCTAATTAAGAAATCAATTTGACAGCATAATCAACCATAAAATAAGGAAAGAGAATAATTTGGAGGTTGAAATCAGTAGAGAACAGAGTATACCAATCACAGGGAATCAGGGATTCCATTATAAGGTAATACTGACCCAAGGAAAGCATCACAACTGATCAGAGAAAATATAATATAAGCGGGAGTAGGAAAAATAAGGTAAAAGAATCACATAAACCAGGGATTCAAATAGAGCATAGTATGAATTAACAGAAATTTCTGAGAATAAGCGGAACAACATATGATAGGCAGGAATAGTCAAGATCAGAAACCCTAACGAGCAAATATAGAGTAAAAATCACAAAAGCACAGAATGCTCATGAGAAACACGTACACATACAGATTAATCGAGCATATTGTCAAAGACAGTCTCAAAATTAGGGCTTTTAGCATAATAAATCAGATAAAATGAAAAAGCATAAGCAAATCGTCAAAACATAGTGAGAATCACAGAATAACATGGAAAATTAGAAGAAGAACCGTTTTTGAAAAGGGGTTAAGAAACCCTAGTTTGAAGATGAAGAATTGTTCTAGAAAACAAAAAGATCTTTGAAGAAAACATGTAAAAACCTCATAATACACATAGATCTGTTACAGATCTAAAAGGATCAGAAGGTTTAAAGTTAGGGTTTCAAAAGAAAACCCAGAGAGGAAAAAGAGAACTCAAAGTCTTATCGGTTTTAACCGGAGGGTGTAAAGATCATACTCGAACGACGATGGGTGGCCTGAAAAATGGCATGAGATCATAGAGGTGAGTGAACCGCCCCTGGTTCACTTGAAGGCCTAAAAAACTGACACACATTCAAGGGGGAGCCAAAAGGCTGGTAGGTGGTGAGACCACCATAGATTCCGGCAAGGAGATGACCGGAGAAGAGAGGAAACAGGCTCAACAGGTGGAGCGTCTAGAGAGAGAGATGAGATAATTTAGAGAGACGACTGAGTGAATGAGAGGGGGAGAATGAGAGACGGGGAGGGGGGTAGTCGTTTAGGTTTAATTAAGGAATGTTAAATCCAGACCGTTGATCAATTTTTTGGGCCGGGTAGTGTAAAGATTGGGCTTGGGTCTGGGTTAAATTAATTGGTTTTAGGGGACCAGTTATAATTGAGGCTATAAATTAAATAAAAAGAGCTAGTTCTTAAATACTTAATTAAATTAGATAAATAATTTATAAAAATAGCTAATAATTGTAAAAAATGAAATTGATGCTTGGTAAATTAAATTAAAATGATTAATTAGTATTTAAAATATAAAATGATTAATTATTGGATAAAAATGGTATAAAACATATGATTAGGCTATAATTGCAAAGTTATTGCAATTATATCCAAGGAGTGCCAATTTGGCTAATTGTGAAATAATTTGACCTTAATAGGACCAGAAATAATACATTAAATCAAGAAATGTTTTTGAAATCTTTTGTAATGCAATTTTTTAATTAATTATTAGAAATGTAATACTGGATAGATTAAAATAAATTAATAAAAATATGGAAAAATACCAACTGCTATGAAAGCATGATTTTGAAGGTATATATGCAAATTATAAATAAATTTAGGAAAAATTGAGTATCAACAGCTGCCCCTCTTTACCCGGGAAGGATGTAAGAGTTATCGGGTAAAGATATGATGACCAATTTTGACCGAGCGAAACGGTTTGAAGAGATATGGGCCGCACCCTGGCTTCTGAGTTGCCTACATATCACTGGTTTTACAGGAATCGGGTCGTATGTAGTTCAGGACCCATCGACGAAGTATACCGATGGAGTTTTTTTCAAGAACGGACGCAACACATATGGCTGGATGAGGGAACAGTTTGCGGGGATGGTTAGGAGAACTGTAGTGGGAGCGCTCCTGCTAGGATAGTCGTCGCTTGCCGGGTTTCCTGCAAATAAAATAATACAAGCGCATATTGTGCGTAAATTTAAACATGATGCAAGTTCTCGTCGGACTATGAATGTTGTCTTCAGACGGTTAAGGATGACGTCCTCAGACCATGATGTCCTGGGTCATGAATTGATTGATGAAGGATTCGCAGGCCATGAATTGATTGATGAAGGATTCGCAGGCCATTACAATTTAATAGTTTTTTTGAGTGTAGGGGTTGTAAACCCCTGCAATTTCCTATGTGTACACCATAAGATCTTATCAATTTCTCTTTGGGGATTTTAATTATCCATATCTATTTTTAAATATATTATAGAATTGATTTTTATCATCAATTTGCCATACCTTTTCCCTAATATTAGTTGAAATATTTATGCTTAAACAAAAATATTAAAATTAAGAAACATCAATATTTCATTAACCATGAAAAATACTATGACAGAGTAGTTCATATGTCATCAAGCTAAATTAGAACATATTTAACCGTCTATATTAGTCAGCTATTACATTGTCCTGATACATCCACTTCAATTAAATTGAATCTCAATGGTCACTGGGATTACTAGCGCCAGAAGATCTTCTTGCATCCGTCGGTGAAACGGGTCCACTACCTGCATCACTTGGCTGCAGCAAAAAGTATAAAAAGAAAAACACAAGTTTAGCTTCAATTGTGAAGAGTTATTCAGAAAAAAGTAAAATTCCAAACCTACTTTATAAGGTACTATGAAATCAAAACAAGTTATTTCCTAACACCAAAAATAAAAGAACTTAGCATACCGTTGTAGGAGTAGAAGCAAAGATCCCAGCAAATTGTTCTGGTATTGACCCTTCCTTCATTATCATGTATGCTTTGAAAGTATTCATCAATTGATTGTACTTCTCTTGGCATCCAGAAGAAGAACATCTAAAATTATTACTCACAATTCTAATATTACCAGGACGAAGATTTGTCTCTCTGAAAGTATTGCTTGGAGTAGCTCCTAATCCCAAATATCTCACCCTTCCAGGATGTTCTTTGCCTAGCACCTTACCAACAACATCATTTGGAGAAGTTTCAGACTCATCCACTGTACTTTCACTCATTGCTAGCTCAATTCTTTCCTAAACACAATACATATCAAGAAATATCTATTAAAATTCATTGGAATTTTATAATTCTTATGTTCAAAAGATGCACAAGTGCAACCACATATTAAGCTTAGAAAATTCTTATGTTCAAATCATGTATCCACTCTAAGGCAAAATATAGGTGTCACATATTAAGCTTAGAAAATTTTGTTTTTATTCCCTAGCTAGCTTGGTGCCTAATGTTGAGTTATCAAGTCGGGTAAATTGAAAGTTGTTGAACTTATATATCAAGGCAAATGGGATATTGAGAAGCTGGGGAATGTTATTCCAAATAATGTTATTCAACATATCAATAATATTAAAATTTGGAACAGAGATCTTAACGACATTTCCATATGAGCTCCTACCAATGATGGATTGTTCTCTAACAAGTCTGCTTGGATGGGCATTAGATTAGCTAGAAACAAGAACAATATTCTCAAAAATATATGGAACAAGCACATAACTTCGACTAGTGAAAGGTAAATTACCCTTTGATAAATTCCTCAATATGATAAGAAGTGTCAATATATCCTGATACTCATGTTATGTCTCACCTTAACTAGAGACAATGTATCATGTCTTTGTGGAAAGTGAAGCTTCTCAATATATATGGATTTTCTTTGGGAATCCCATGGGCATCAAACATCAAAATATTCTAGTCAAAGCTCTTCTTCAGAACTGGTGGAAGACTAAAGCCAAGAACAATGTTCAGAAGGATCATGAGACAGGATTTTACAACAGAATGGGCTCTTCTTCTAAGCACCAAGTTGATGGTAACAATAAAATAAAGAATCAAGGCTCGAATGAAGGAGAAACATCAACCAACTGAAATTTCCAAAGTTAGGATAGGAAATGGTGACCATCTTCCAGCTAAAGGAAAAGGAACCATAGCTATCAAGACAAACATAGGCACAAAGAGCATTTCAGAAGTTCTTTATATACCTGACCTTGATCAAAACTTGCTAAGTGTAGGACAACTACTTGAAAAGGGATTCAGACATGTAGGTACAAAATAAATCTAAGTAAAGGAGAAAATCAATACATACTTGTTGAAGTCCCATGTCGAAAAAAGATGCAAGGTAAAGTTTGTGACTTACACATATTTCTTTTGCCTCCTCATTTACATATGATCCATCTTGTTTCGTATGTGTAGCAAGATAAAGTTGTGCTCGTCCAGGTTTACTCCCTGTCTCAGCCATCTATGTATGAAAATAAAACAAGTTAGAATAGTTTAATAAAAGTAAAAGAAATAGATACAATATCTAAAATTTAAATAGTAAAGTAAGGTAAATAATGTAACATCTTTCATAAATTCAGCGCTTATTCTAGAATTAGGTTTGGAGCCACCGGTGTGTGGAACTGTTTATTTCTTCTGATTTTCAGCATTTCTTTTACACATGTTCTAACAATAAGATACATTTCAGTCATTTATATAAATGAATAATCATATTTTTATGCATTTCAATGTGACGTTTCACAAATGTCACGACCCCAAATCCTAGCAGGTCGTGATGGCGCCTATCGTGGAACTAGACTAGCCAACCATCACTTTATTACGCATTTATTCTATTGTAATAGTTCACAATTAAATAATAAG
>MDKH01240050.1:0-18040 GCA_005239495.1 Nicotiana undulata | reverse complement strand
AATATCAACCTAATAGCATCATGAAAATACTTCAGCTACGATCCCAATGCCTTTCTCAGAAGGACGGCGCTCCGCCCGCCAAGAGGGCGGCAGGAGCAGCGGGCAAGTGCTTGGTAAGCCAACATCCAAGTGAACCGGGCGGGGCACTCGAAGAAAGGGGGCACACTGAGCAAGTACGATAAATTGGCCCCGCTCCGCTTTCTTAAAAGCAAGGACCACTACGGGAGGTCAAACCAAGGACTTTCTTAGTTGAAGTTCCCCTTCTCCGGATTTACCCGGTGAGCACAACTCTTGCTCGGGTAGGTGGTGCCGTTTTCTTGCAACTTGCTAAATTCCACCATGCAGCGGCCGGTGGGAGCGAGAAGTTTGGGATATGTTTGGTGTTTCTTCCATCAATCATTCGGATCTACGTCGTATATCAACAGATTATGGTTTCGAGGGTCATCCATTACGAATTTTCTAGCAATAGAATAGTAAAATACCACATTTGGCGTCTTAGTAATTTCCCAGAATTCGTGCTAAAAGGAAGGACAGATCTTAGCCTTAACATAAGAATAAGAGAAGCAACCTCAACATCAATTGTTTCATAAGAAGGGAAACAATGTAAGTACTGCTAGCTTCTAAGAGTAGAGTATCTTTGGAAGCTCGTTCATTGCATTATGTACAATCGGAGTCGTGCAAAAGAAGGAAGTGGATAGCCTCACATACCTTGTATATACTGTCCCAACCTCAAGCTACGCAAATGTCGCAACTCCTTAATCTACAATAAGAGAAACGACACTATCGTTATTGTTTAAGCGTCATAACTATTATGTATCGACCACAACCTATTTTATGATGAAACGGACAACACCTCCCCTATTTATATGAATTCACAACAGCCAAAACAATCACCTAAAATCCCAAACAATATCAATAATAATCATATTGAGCCTCCCAAAACAGTCTACACACAACCTAATCACTTCACACATAAGACAACCACCGTAGTCGTGTCAAACGACCCGGAAATGTTACAACGAATGACCAGATCAAAACCCTACATCTATATGGTGTTTCCACACACCCTTCCTCCTCCAAAACTCCACAAAATAGTAGTAAAACACGCAGCCCAATAGCAACACAAAACAGTCCGCTATAAGTCAAATAACTCGAACTCACGGCTTCCGATCACCGTCCCGTGAGTTCTAACTATTAGGAAACACATTTATCAACCTTCCATGATATTTAAACACTTAAATATAGATATTAGACGTTTCTTAACTATGAATTAACTTCCAAAACTCTAACTACAAAGAAAAAGAAGAGGCGGTATAATGACACTTACGTCGTAGGGATCATTTTGATGTTATTGCTGCTCGATTTTATGCCCGGGATGATATTCTTCTTTGAAACCCTAGAAGATAGGTTGAGGTTATGTCTATGGGTGTTCTCTGGTAGTTTTATTCTGAATAATGAAGAGAAAGCCGACCTAATATTTATATATATCAAGTTTGGAAAAGTCAAAGAGGTGCTAGCTTGGCACCCTAGGATTGGTCTATCTTCCGACGCTTATATATTTTTATATTGATGTCGTATGAACGAACGGTTAAGAGAGTTGGAATTACATTCCAAGACCTTCAATTTGGTATATAATAGGTCCCAATAAGACCTCATATAATACATGAAATGTATTGCTCAAAAAGCTTTAGTGATCCATCTATTTGTCACTTATGATGTCTGCGCAGTCTCGCGAAATTGCAAATACCTCTCTACTCCTATGTCGTATCGATGAACGGTTTAATGCATTGGAAATTGCACTCATAGATCTTCAGTTTGGTAGGTAGATCATCCTCTAATTACAAGTATATCGGGAGAAAATCTCAGTTACATTTGACCTAATGTTAAGTACATTATGAGTGTAACTTGTGAAGACCTTTGCGAACTTTTTTTCCACCACTTGCTTGACTTCAAAACGTAGAACACAACTATCATAAGATAAAAATTAACTCATAGCATAACCTCCTTATCATGTAATGAACCATAGTCTCACCGTAAAGTACATGTTATAACATTCCAAACTCGTCGACTTTCGACGAAACTTATTTTCTTCAATTGGTTTAGCTTCTAAGCTTTCCAACCCTCTTGGTACTCATTATTCATGATCTTAAATCCAACGTAACATTATTAACTTACTTTATATTCCATCAAATAGAATCTTATTTCTGAGCTTACATCCATTGACTTACGATGTACTCTCACGTACGAAAACATGGGGTGTAACAGATTCAATTTCAAAGATTAGGGTTGCCCTAACTTTAAACAAAAAACAAACAAAAGAAAAACACCCTAAAACAACCTAAAATTAAGAACAAATACTAAACTAAAAATAAATCATGAGAACATACCAGTCATTTAATGAAGATGAAGGATGAAAAGGGATGAAATTGAGGGCCTTGGATGAAAAGTGAAAAAGTAATGAGCAGTAACTTTTGTTGGGTGATAAGAAAATGAGCGAAAAGGGTAAAACAATGAGGGTCCCCTAGTATACATACTGAGGTGGTGGGAACCATGACCGACTTACCTAGCGCGGCAGCGGATTTTTACCGCGGACCGAGCTTTTGCTCTTTCAAAATTGCTGAACTTTCATCTTCACCGCTGCAGCGGAATTTTGTCACTACAGCAGAATACACTCCGCGATAGCGAAATAGTAAACGCTGCAGCGCAATTGAGATTCAGAGAACATGAATTTTGGCCCATTTGGATCGCTGTCAGCGGCCATTTTTCGCTACAGCACCTTGTCACCGCTGACAACGGATTTATGACCGCTGAAGCAGAATTTTTGCCACTTTGCTCAATTCCCAGATTATCACCTGCACTGCATCCACCAAGTCCTACATCAACTTCACAACTAGTTAGCTCAAAAATCTATCCTACCAAAAACAACCAGAATGAAGGAAAAGAAAACACTTGGGTTGCCTCCCAAGAAGCACCTGATTTTATGTGATGCATGTTACCATTTTCAAAGGAATTTCAGCAAAGCCACCACGTGGATATATTCAAATTTACCCAGATAATGCTTGACCTTGTGCCCATTCACACGAAAAATCTCCCCATTCTTGTTTTTGAGATCAAGCGCACCAAAGGGTGTAACCAATACCACTTCAAACGGGCCACTCCACTTGGACTTAAGTTTACCCAGGAAGAGACGAAGCCTAGAATTGAAAAGAAGCACCAAATCTCCCACTTTGAACTCTCGGTCTTTGGCATATTTGTCGTGCATGTACTTCATTTTCTCTTTGTATAAGGAAGAACTAGCATATGCATGGAATCTGAACTCATCTAGCTCATTGAGGTGATCGACTCTCAGATTTGTAGCAGTATCCCAATCCAAGTGCAACTTCTTCAACGCCCATAGTGCCTTGTGCTCCAATTCCACTGGAAGATGACATGTTTTTCCATACACCAACCGGTAAGGAGACATACCGATAGGTGTTTAGAAGGCAGTCTGATAAGCCCAAAGAGCATCATCAAGCTTCTGGGACCAATCAGTCTGATTAGCATTCACTGTCTTGGCCAAAATGTTCTTGATTTCTCGATTAGACACTTCAACTTGGACACTTGCTTGAGGATGGTACAGAGTAGACACTTTATGATTGACTCCATACGTGGCTAGTAATGAATCAAAGGCCCTATTGCAAAAATGAGATCCCCTGTCACTGATGATGGCACGGGGTGTCCCAAATCTTGTGAAAATATTCTTCTTTAGAAAACCAACCACACTTCGGGCCTCATTGTTTGGAAAAGCCACGGCTTCAACCCATTTCGAAACATAGTCCACCGCCACAAGTATGTATGTCTTTCCACCTGAACTAACAAAGGGCCCCATAAAATCAATTCCCCAAACATCAAAGATATCCACCTCAAGAATTGTAGTTAGAGGCATTTCATCTTTCTTGGATATGCCGCCCATTCTTTGGCATTCACCACACCGCTTGACCAACTCACTAGCATCCTTGTACAAAGTAGGCCAAAATAAACCACAACTTAAGACTTTTGAAGCGGTCCTTGCCCCTCCATGATGACCACCATAAGGTGAGGAGTGGCACGACTCAAGAATTGACACTTGCTCTTCTTCGGTAACACAACGCCGAATGACACCATCATTGCATATCTTGAACAAATACGGTTCATCCCAATAATAATCCAAGCTATCCCATCTAAGCTTCTTCCTTCGGTTAGAAGAGAGCTCAAATGTGACAACACCAGTAACAATGTAGTTGGAGATATCCACGAACCATGGCATATCATGAAAAGAGACGGAGAGAAGTTGTTCCTCCGGGAAACTATCATTAATCTCAAGGCCATTACTTGGCCTTCCTTGATCTTCCAATCATGAAAGGTGATCGGCGACTTGGTTCTCACTCCCCTTCATATCAACGATTTCCAAATAACACTCTTGAAGCAATAACACCCATCTCATAACTCTATCCTTGGAATCCTTTTTCATCATTAGATACCGGAGCGCCGCATGGTCGGTGTGAACTATCACCTTGGCGCCCATAAGGTAAGGCATGAATTTCTCCATTGCAAAGACTATAGCCAACAACTCTTTTTTGGTGACGGTGTAGTTCTTTTGGGCGGAGTTCATGGTCTTGCTTGCATAGTAAATGGGGTGAAAGAATATTTTCACCCTTTGGTCCAAAACTACACCCACCGCCACATCACTCGAATCACACATTAGCTCAAAAGGAGAGCTCCAATCCGACACGGTGATAATTGGCATGGAAGTTAGCTTTTGGTTCAATAACTCAAATGATCTCATACAATTTTCATCAAAGTGGAACTTGGCATCTTTTTTCAATAGCTTTCAAAGAGGATTCACCACCTTCGCAAAGTCTTTAATGAAGCGCCAGTAGAACCCTGCATGCCAAGAAAGCTACGGACTCCCTTCACCGAGGTCGGAGGAGGCAATTTGGAAATGAAATCAATCTTGGACTTGTCTACTTCAATTCCATGCTTTGAGATTTTGTGGCCCAGAACTATCCCTTCTTCAACCATGAAGTGACATTTTTCCCATTTGAGCACTAGGTTGGTTTCTTCGCAACGGGCAAGGACTTTATCAAGATTGTTCAAGCATTCATCAAAGGAGTCCCCAACCACACTGAAATCATCCATGAATACCTCTAGAAAGTCTTCAACCATATCAGTGAAAGTTTCCATCATGCACCGATGGAATGTAGCGGGTGCATTGCACAATCCAAAAGGCATCATGGAGAAAGCAAATGTCCCATGGGGACAAGTGAAGGTTGTCTTTTCTTGGTCTTCTGGAGCTATCAAGGTTTGGTTATAACCTGAATACCCATCCAAGAAGCAATAGAAAGCTCTCCCCGCAAGTCTGTCAAGCATTTGGTCTAAGAAAGGCAAAGGGAAATGATCATTGCGGGTCACTTTGTTCAATTTGCGGTAATCCATGCATACCCGCCAACCAGTAACTGTCCTTGCTGGAATAATTATTTCTTGTCATTTTGTACCACGATCATGCCACCTATTTTTGGAACACATTGGACTGGAGGAGCCCAAGCACTACCAGAGATTGGGTAGACGGCCGCAGCATCGAGCCACTTGATTATCTCTTTCCTGACAACCTCTTGTATTGCCTCATTTAGCCTCCATTGGTGTTCTACGGAAGGCTTTTCTCCATCCTCAAGAATGATCTTGTGCATACAAAATGCGGGGCTTATGCCCGGAATATCAGCGAGTGTCCAACCTATGGCCCTCTTCATATTTTTAGCACTTTGAGAGTAGAGTCTACCTGTAATTTGGTTAGGCAAGATGAAAGTATAACATGTAAAGTACGAGAAGGACCCAAGAATTCATATGTGAGGTGTGGTGGAAGTGGATTCAACTCCAAAGTAGGTGGCTCGTCAATTGAAGTCTTTGTCGGAGGAGTTTCCCGATTCTTCAAATCCAAGGATAACTTTCGAGGACCATATGAATAAGAACCCGTGCCTTGTAGAGCATTGGTACACTCGATCAAGCCATCCACCACAATATCATCATGATTCAGTAAAGATGCATCCACGGGGTCTTCAACATTATCATTGAGCTTGTATCATCAATATTGACCTCAGTGACAAGGTCCATGAAAGAACACACCTCCGTGTTATTGGGTTGCTTCATTGACTTGCAAACATGGAACACGACTTTTTCATCACCCACCCAGAAGGTGATCTCACCGGCCTCCACGTCAACTAAGGCCTTACCCGTTGCAAGGAAGGATCTTCCCAAGATGATAGGAACTTCATAATCCACCTCACAATCCAAGATAACAAAATCCGCGGGCAAAATGAACTTGTCAACCCGCACCAACACGTCATCAATGATCCCTAGAGACTGCTTCATAGATCGATCCGCCATTTGAAGTCGCATGGAAGTTGCCCTAGGTTGACCAATTCCCAAGGTTTTGAAGACCGAATATGGCATCAAAT
This sequence comes from Nicotiana undulata, assembly GCA_005239495.1. NCBI lineage: Eukaryota > Viridiplantae > Streptophyta > Magnoliopsida > Solanales > Solanaceae > Nicotiana > Nicotiana undulata. The sequence goes on along the minus strand of MDKH01240050.1, from coordinate 11,570 downwards.
TGATGTTATCTTCCAAGTGGCACAATGCCTTAGCAAAATCCGCGCTACCAATTGTACAAGGAATGGTGAATGCCCTGGGGTCTTCAAGCTTGGGTTCCATTGAGTGCACTATTGCACTCACTTGGTGAGTCATCTTTATAGTGTTTCACTCCATTGACCTTTTCTTTGTGACCAAGTCCTTCATGAACTTGGCATACCCGGGCATTTGCTCAAGTGCTTCAACCAAAAGAACATTGATGGATAGACTCTTCATCATGTCGATGAATTTCTTGAATTGGTTCTCATTCTTTTTCTTTGCCAACCTTTGGGGATAGGGAGGAGGAGGCCTAGGCAATTGTGCCTTTGATTTCAACACAACCGGCTCGGGCATGTCAATTACGTGTTCCCTAGACGGGTTCACGTCACTTTTCAATTCCTCCTTATGATCATGAATGTATATTCTTACTTCACTAGTTGCTGGCTCTTCCACCACATGCTCAACCTCGATAAAAATCTCATAATTTTGCAAGTCATCATCATCACCAACAACTCTCTTTTGCTTTGAAGAACTAGCCTCACCACCTCGTCTACTTCTTGTGGTCACCGCCATGGCATGCCCAGTATTGTTGTTGTTGTTCCTACCCTTGGGGTTCACCACTGTATCACTAAGTAGTGCTCCCTTCGGGAGTGTGTTCAAGGATTGTGAGATTTGTCCCATTTGAACTTCAAGATTTCGAATGGAGGTGTTATGGGAGGCAAGTTGAGCATCCGAATCCGCATTGTGTTCCATCATTTGTTTGAACATTTTCTCAATTCTACCAATGTCATTACTTGAGGAACCTTAGCCTTGTGATTGATACGGGGGTGGATTGCTTCGTTGTTGGTACATCAGGAGCCTTTGAAAGCCCGACCCCCGATTACCATTACCACCCATATTGCTATGGTTGCCTCCCCATTGTTGGTTGTTGTTCCCTCAATTGCTTGAGTTGTTATTATTGTTCCAATTGCTTTGCCTTTGATTGTTCCAACTTTGGTTATTCCCTTGATTATTCCAATTTTGATTGCTTCCTTGATTGTTCCTTTGTTGCATTGGTCGCATTGGTCATTGTTGTTTTACACTTAATTTCCACGACGCCTTCGCTTGTTCACCAAAAGATTTACCCCCTCCATAGCATGCACTTGCTTTGTATTGCCTGCCCATGATCTTGAAGCTCTTTGTGGAGGTTAATAACACTTGGATCACCCTGAGGCTCATTTGCTCTACTTTTCCATGCCGACGAAGTGTCAGCCATTTCATCTAAGATGTCACATGCCTCAGTGTAAGTCAACTTCATAAAGTTGCCTCCAGCGAATTGGTTGACACACACTGATTTGTGGTATTGATGCCTCGGTAGAAAGTCTGTTGTATCATGGCCTCCGTCATGTCATTGTTTGGGAACTTTTTCACCATTTCTGTAGTATTCCCAAATATCATGAAGAGGCTCATTTGGCGCTTGCTTGAAAGCCAATATTTCATCTCTTAATGCCTCCATGTGCCCAGGAGAGAAGAATTTAGCAATGAACTTGTCTGCCAACTCATCCCATGTGGATATGGAATGGTTGGGGAGTCCCTCAAGCCAATCTAGGGCTTTCCCTCGGAGAGAGAAGGGAAATATCCTAAGCCTCAAGGCATCCTCTGAGACGTTCGTTTTCTTTTTTCCCCAACAGGTATCAACGAAGCCCTTTAAATGCTTGTAATCATTTTGGTGGGGAGCTCCTGTGAAGTACCCACGCTGCTCCAGGAGTGTCAGCATCACATTTGTGATTTGGAAGTTTCCCGCCCGGATTCTAGGCAGGATAATAGCACTTGCGTACCCCTCGTTTGGAAGCACCCGAGGGGCAGCTCTAGGAGGTGGAGGCGGGGGAGGGTATGGAATATCATCATTAAGATTGTCATATCGGCCCCGTCTTGGAGGCTGAGGTACTTGATTTAATTCATCCTCTCCGTTGGCATATACCTCCTCCCCCGAAATTATATTGCCTAAAGGATCTGCCATATGTACCTGTATTGAATTTAAACACACACGTTAGCAAACAGAAGGAAAGAAGAACAATTGACACCACTATTCAAGTAGATAATCAACACCGTTAAAGCTCCCCGACAACAACGCCAAAAGGTGATCGACTTCTGCCTATACCACTAAATACTATCAAGGAAGGTGTCGAAGCAGCTTTTACCCGAACGGGTCGGGATCGATTTTCACAGGGAGCTATATATGTGCGAGTTGAGTGTCTAAGTGATCTAGTGGTGTGTCATGCTCTTAATTACACTTCTCATAAAAAGGGTTTTGTAATTATGCTAATGTTTAAACTAAGAGAGACTATGAACTAGTTATCTATGATCTTTTTGTGGATTTTCTCAATTGATTAAAAACACTAGGTCTATGACTTACTCCTAGGTGAGTGAATAACGAGATCTAAACTTGAGAATAACCTTGTGAGTTGTGGGTGAGAGACATAACCTCATGTTAAGTTACTCACCCAATACCTCTCGGTAATTTGTGTGACTTTGTCCAAATTGGCCTTCTCAAGCACAATTGGGTGTTTTCATAGGATCACATGAATTGGCTCAAGTCGGGTATAGCTATCTCTAGCATCTACCCTTTTATTGGGGCTATCAATCTCTTGAGCTTATCCCAATACCTTGTTAGACTAATTACCTAGACTTGGGTCATCTTTCTCAAGAATAACCCTAGTCATGAAGGCATGAAATAGTGTTTGCAACCACTAAATCTGAGATTTATGCACAAATTAGGCTAAAACCCAAACACCCATACGCAAAATCATCCTAAAATTTAAGACCCATTACTTACCCAAACTAGGGTTGGTCACAACCCTAGCTTAAGGGTCTAGCTACTCATAATTGAAGAAGAAACGAAAGTAGAAGATGAAATTAAGCTCATAAATGCAGATTACAAGATAGAAATTGAAGAACTATTGTGAAAACTAAGCTAAAATTACTCAAAATAGTCAACAAGCACTATTCATGTGTTCCCTCAACAATTGCTTACCTAAAAAAATGAGAAAAAGATCTATTTATACTAAGCTGAAAATACTGGACGAAATTGCCCTTACAGAGAATCCGCTCCCAGCGTATTTCTGAGCGCTTCAGCGGAATAATGGTTGCTGCAGCGGTCTTGGACTTTGTAACTCTCTGATTTTTCCATTCTGCGTCTAGCGGAATAATAGAACGCTGCAGCGGTGACTGGAACGCGGCAGCGAATTAATACCGCTGATCGCGAAAGTGTGAATCCCTAATGCTGCCAACTCTCTGAAGTTTGTAAAGCGCGTCCAGCAAATAAATGGATGTTGTAGCGTTAGGTGAACTGCTGCAGCAAAAAAATAGTGCAGACATCGCTTTGCTTAGCCTAAAAAACACCTCTCTAAAGTTTGACATGCGGGGCAGTGGAGAGAAATCCGCTGCAATGGAGTGACAAACGCTGCACCGGAAAAGTGAGTGATGCAGCGTTTCTGCTGGGTTCATGGACTTTGCAAGTTCTGCTCCTTTTGAGATCCTTTTGGATCAATATTTACGAATCAACTCAAATCCTGCAATTCAAACAACTTGCATCAAAATGTGGGAGTATTTGAGTCAAATTGGCCTAAAACCCTAAGAAAACAGGAGTAAATAATAGTACAAATCAGTAGTTATCAACGACCTCAATGAATTTTGGGTCGTGACATCCGGCGTGCTGCTGAACGGCTCGAAAGGGAGCAGCTCACCGTGAAGTCTCAGTCCAAGATCAAGTATGCGCGCCTGGTGGGTAACTTGATGCACCAACCTTAGATCCTGTACAATTAAGTATAGAAGCATAGTATGAGTACATAAACAATATGTACCCAGTAAGTATCCAGTCTAACCTCGAAGAAGTAGTAATGAGGGGTCGACTTGACACATACTAGGGCCAACAACAATATAATTAAAGTGTTATGCTAAGCATGGATATCATGAATAATACTGACAGTTCAATAACAGGAAGATAGGATTCTTCTTTCATTTATAGTTTCAATTTCAGTCATATCATTTAACAACTTATATTTCAAGGCATTTAAGCGGAATAAGTCACGTAAAGTTTCAAATAATAAACACGCGCAAATTATGCCGAGGTCGTACGGTTCGTTCCAACATAATATTAATTGTGCACTGCCGGAAGGTCGAACGGGCCGAACCATAGATGCATCTATTACTACCGAGGCGCTCGGCCCGATCCACAAATAACAGTTATTTTCAATAAAACACAAGTTTCTCATTTACCATCAAGTATCTCATACAAACCTTCAAGTGAGTGAATTTAACCTTATACAGTTCTTTTATCAATTTCCATCATGACTTAAGTGATTATATTAGCAAGTAAGGCAAACATTCCAAGTATAGCATGATACGGGTCTTAAACTACCCGGACGATAGCATAATAGTAGCTACGTACGAACTCTCGTCACCTCGTACGTACGTAGCCCCAACAGTTAGGTACAAACATTTATTTAATCCACTTATGGGGTTAATTCCCTCTTACAAGGTTAGAAAAGAGACTTACCTTGTCTCGGGGACTACTTCCAAACTGAAGAATGCGCTCAAGCCCTCAAATTAGAGCCAAACGATCCAAAACTATTCAAATAGTGTAAAAACTAATCAATATATATATGTTCAAAAGTTCATATTCTAACTATTAAAGTGATTATCCAACCCAACAGGCAAGATTCCTAAAATTCACCCCCGGGCCCACGTACCTGGATTACGAAAACTTTGAAGAAAGTTGTTACCCATAACCTTAGGAACATAAATATATAATTTTTACTAATTTTCATAACCAATTTCGTGGTCAAATCTCATTTTTATCAAAAACCTAGGTTTTCATCTAACTCTTGATTTTCACTAATGTTTGCATGTTAATCAACACATAATCTATCTATTTAACTCATGTGGTGTAGAAATTACTTACCTCAAAGTGCTAGGTGAAAACCTTCTTCCAAAAGCTCCAAAACTCGCCTAGGGGACGAAGTAAAATAAAATAAATGGCTTAAGTCCCGCATTAAAAGAGATGGACACAGCCCTCTAATGTCGCATATGCGACACCAGGTTCGCAAATGTGACAAAAGCTTGCAAATGCGAAGACTGGGCTTCAGCTGTTGTACTCGCAAATGCGACATATGTGTCGCAAATGCGAACACTGCCTGGGTCGGGCTCCTTCGCAATTGCGAAGCCCTCATCACAAATGCAGGGTTCGCATTTGCGAACAATCTCTCGCAATTGCGAGACCTGTAGATGTTGCCCAGAACACCAGAAATCTGGTGTGTTTTCAACTCCTTCCACACATTCGAAACTCCCCCGAACCCTCGGGGCTCCACGCCAAATATTCACACAAGTCTAACAACACCATACAGACTTTCTCGCACAATCGAAACACCGAAATAACATCAAACACCACGAATTAGAAGCCAAAACGCACAAATTTACTCATGAACTCTAAAAACTCCTAAAACACTTCCGCGCGTCTGATTCCTATCAAATCAACTCGGAACGATGCCAAATTTTTCTTGCAAGTCTTAAATGATATTACAGAACTATTCCCTGTATCAGAATTCAGTTTGGATCTCTATATCACCAAAACACGCTCTAAACCAAATTTAAAGAACTTTCTAAAACCTTCAAGAACCAACTTTTACTATTAGACGCCGAAATTCTCCCCGGTCATCCAAAACGCGATCTGAACATACGCCCATGTCCAAAATCATCATACGAATCTATTGGAACCGTCAAATCCCAATTCCGAGACCGTTTACTCAAATTGTTGACCAAAGTCAAACTTGGCATTTTATGCTATCCTTAAAGAACGAAGTGTTCCAATTTCAACCCAAACCCTTCCAAATTCCGAACTACTCATCCCCGCAAGTTATAAATCAGTAAAAGTAAGTACAGAAACTCTTATCTAGGGTAACAGAGTTCTAGAAAGCAAAACGACATGTCATTACACTTTTCTTTTCTTTCACTATTTCACAAATCTCATATTGTGCTGTTTACTGTATTTTTATTCTTGTGATGCGAAATTCATTGCGCTAAATTAATTGGGCTATAATTTCCATTTGCTCAGTAATTGGTGCTGAAAATTTATTTTGATTTTGACTTTAGCAAATTACTAGACATGACAGGGTATCTGACTGACAAATATGTTGATGTTTCAACTCTTATCTACAGGGATCGAAGCACTTTCACTGCTAATAAGGATATAAAATTTTGATAGTAAGTTTGGATGCGGTGAGATTACTTTTTTTCCTTTCCAAAATTATTTTATTACTTTATTTTAATTTCTTTTTACTTTATTTTAAACCTCTTATGAATTGAATTACAATTACATGCCTCATCGCCCCACTCCTGAAGAAGAACTGACAAGTTATATTTTATTATAAAGAATCATTTGTAAAATATTTGCTAATTTTTACTGTCTGATTTAGATTTCAAATTTTATTGCTGACCCGAGATTTTACATATGTTTTGTCTATTTTATGATATTGTGTATGTTTAATTTAACGTTGAATGGTAAAATTTTGGACGGGGAATAAGGTTTTTTTCTTTTGAAGAATACGGAGTTTGAGATAAATATTTTTTTTGGGTACTTGCTCCATTATCCACTATTGCAAGGTTAGTGCATTAAGAACACATATTACTGTTATGACTGGTAGGTTGGCTGTAGGATGTAGCACACGTTTTAATTACTATTTTATAGTTTCAGTTGTAATCATTCATTATTTTTCAACCCAATGGAGTATCTTTTACATATTTATCAATTTCTAGCTATTTATTTTCTTCATTACTTCTCTATCTTATAATTAGATCTTTCCTCTCCATCATATAAATGTTTAATAGTTATTACCTTTATGTTGAGAATATTATTAGGTCTCATTTTCTATCAGTTAGTTTTTCTCTGTAATTATGTGTATTACTGCTGTTACGTTGATTCTTTATTTCTTAATGTTTTTATTGAGCTTCCTTTTAACTTTCTTTCTGTTGGAGCAGCAAACATACGAGAATATTATTAGGTCTCATTTTCTGGAGTACTAGAGTTTGGAAAGGTAGGATAGCAAACTTCTGCATGCAGTTGCGTAACTTTAAACAGATTATTTGTGGGTCAAATGCAGGGGCAGCGTCCCGTAAAACAAGTAAAGCAATCTCTTTAGGTCCCATATTTATGGGGGCCTCATTTTTTGTTATACCTAATAGCATATGTATAAGTTTAAAAAAGAATTTTTTAAAGTAAAAAAGTTTGATTCTTTCTTTAACAAATATATAGGAGAAGGATTTGCAACTACTATGATTTTGTCACGACCCCAAATCGTAATAGGCCGTGATGGCGCCTATCGTGGAACTAGGCTAGCAAACCATCACATTACTACGCAGTTATTCTTATTTTAACAGTTCACAATATAGCAAATAACAACAATCATAACAAAGGATTTAATTATATAAGTCTAGCGCCCCAATATTGAACTAAACAACTTTAAACAACCTCCCAGAACTGGAGTCATTAGTCATGAGCATCTAAGAATATATAAGCCTAACTCTGCTAAAAGTATAATATATGTCTCTGAATCAAATGCTAAAAACATAATAAGGAAGGGAAGTGGAGAAGCTGTGGACGCTGGACAGCTACCTCGAAATCCCGTGAAATCCGCTAACGAACAAGCTAGAACTACTACTGCTCCAGACCGTTACCTGAATCTGTGTACAGATGCACATGGAGTCTTTATGAGTACGCCAACTCAGTAGTAATGAAAAGAAATCACAGTCTGAGAAATATAAAGCACACAAACAGATACACCATTTCACAACAACCAGTAAAACATCAAGTCACCAAGTAGTATTCAGCAATTTCATAAGTTCGAAATCAGTTTCCAGAAAACCTTTGAAAACATGTATAATATCAGTATATCTCAGTAGAGTTCTCCGTAAAGGCCAGTTTGAAAACGAAGTAATTCATAATTCGAAAACTTAGAAAAATCATCATAAATTTGCCCCTCGGGCCAAATCATTTCTCGTAACAGTTGCCCCTCAGGCAATCTCTCAATCACTTAGTAACAATCATCACTCAGTATCATCATCACTCAGTATCAGCCCTGCGGGCAATCATCATCACTCAATCAGTACCGGTGCTCACTGGGGATGTGTACAGACAACGGAGGGGATCCTACGGCCCAAGCGCTATAACATCATAAGGCCTGGAAGCCCTCTCACCTCTTTCATAAGGCCTGGAAGCCTCCTCACCTCTCTGGCGCTCACTGGAAATGGGCTCAGACTCCGAAGGGGCTCCTACAGCCCAAACGCAATAATAACATAAGGCCTGGAAGCCTTCTCACCTTTCTCATAAGGCCCGGAAGCCTTCTCACCTCTCTCATAAGGCCTGGAAGCCTCCTCACATCACTCATAAGGCCTGGAAGCCTTCTCACCTCTCTCATAAGGCCTGGAAGCCTCCTCACATCACTCATAAGGACTGGTAGCCTCCTCACCTCACTCATAAGGCCTGGAAGCCTCCTCACATCACTCAGTCAGACACTCTCAGTTAGCCCTTAGGCCATAAACAAACCGGGTTCTCGACCCAAAACAGTGTTTTATTTTTCAATAAATAGTATTAAAATACTCTGAGTGTCAAAATAATTTATCAGGAAAAGACTGAGTGTAACTCACAACATATCAAGTGAGGAAACACAGTAAAACAGTCCCCCAAGGGGTAAACAGATCGGCACTAGGCCCCAAACACGGCTTGCAGCCCAAAACATATCATGATATATAAATACTAATTAAGCAAAGGCTTAAAATCGGTTTCGCAACTCAATAGTTGTCTAAGTATGGAATATATTTCCCAAGTTTCAATCTTTGTATTCCAAAACCCGTGAAGGGTGCATTGTCCGAGGTTTTATACCCTCAAGGCAGGATTTCAAGACATTACTTACCTCAAAACTAGCCCGAAATCTATTCCGCAATGCGCTTGCCTCTCGAATCAGCCTATGAAGGCTCCAAATCTACCAAGTTTAGATTTTTATCATCAATATATGCTTAAGGAATAGATTCCAATTGAAAAATATCGAATTTAGCTCAAAAATCCGAATTCGGTCAAAACCCGACTCCCGAGTCCGCATTCCAAAACTCAGAAAATTTTATACAAAAGTGTTCTTCGTCCTCTCACGAGTCCGTACATATAAATAATACCAAAATCGGAGTTCGTTTGACCCCTCAAATCGACTCCTAAAGGTCTCATAATCTCAAGCCCCAAAACCCAATTTTCTACTGTTTTTCCATGAATTTACACTGGTTTTATGCTCTATAATCACCCATAATCGAGTTTTAATGACTAGAACACTTACCTCTATGAATAAAAAGGATTTTCCTCTTCAAAATCGCCCCCAAGAGCTCCTTTCCGTACAACAATGGTGTAAAAATAAGGTTTAAGTCGCGGGAGGGCTTTTATTTAACTGACCAGTTAATTGTTCTCCGCGATCGCAGCTTTTCCCCTGCGATCGCACAGTGTACTCACTTCGACCTCCGCGATGACAGCCCCAGGAACCCGATCGCACAGTGCTTTTGACCAACGACCCCACGCGCCTATAACAACCCTACGCGATCGCACTCTTCCTCACGCGACAACACTGGCTTACCTGCTCGACCTCTGCGATCGCGGGCACACCTATTCGATCGCAGGGTGTAAAATCTTCCCCCTATCAAAATGCTCTATGCGATCGCAGCTCTCTCCACGCGATCGCAGAGAGTAAAAATCTGCTGCACTGACACCAAAAAACCAGCAATGTTTTTAAGTCCAAATGAGTTCGTTAATCACCCGAAATCAATCCCGATCCCCTCGGGACCCCAACAAAACTAGCCAGCATATCCAATAACATCATTCAAACTTAGTTGCACTCTGAAAACACTAAATCTAATATCAAAACACCAAATTCACATCGTATTCAAGCCTAAGAACTTTGATATTTCTAAAATCCACCAATAATGCCGAAACTATCCAAATCAACTCCGATTGACCTGAAATTTTGCAGACAAGTCCAACATAACATTATGAACCTGTTCCAACTGTCGGAATTTAATTCCGACCCCGATAGCCTATTTTCCACTGCCGACCGGAAATCGTCAAAAACTAACTTTCGCCAATTCAAGCCTAATTCTACACCGGACATCACAAAATTATTCTGAACACACTCTTAGGTCCCAAATCACCTAACGAAGCTATCCGATCCATAAAATTCACATTCCGAGATCGTTTACCAATAATTCAACTCTCAGTTGACTTTTTCCAAAGGCTATTCTTAAGGACTAAGTGACTGAATTCTCATTTAACCATTCCGATTTTAAGCCTATCAACTCTAATACATCAAATACAGTATAACCAATCCATAACAAGTCAATAACAACAATTAAAATGCAGGTTACGTAACGACAGACTGGATCGTTACAGATTTACCAAGGAAATTACACTTGAAATAAATATCGAACCGAATTTCGTAAGAAACGTGTGATATATAGGAAGTAACAATTTGATTTGATAATGAAATCTCAAATCTTTCGAAGAGTCCTTTAGAGTTGATTACTTTTATACATAATAGACAAGGCTAATTTTTCACCTTCAAAATAGATTTGAACAATTCGAAGCGTATGAAAATATTTTTGATTTTCTATTTGGCAGTAAAAACTAAGATCACTAGATGTTGAAAATTTGAAAAAATATTGCCTTAATCTTGAATGTTCCTTAAAGCATAAATTATTTCGATGTTGATGGTTTAGATTTATTTTCTGAATTAAAAGTATTAAAGAAAATAGTACAATTAGAAGATAACAATTAATTGATATACTTAATCAAATAAAAAGATTTAATTCTTTTCCAAATGCCTAAATTACTTATGGAATAATGTTCATAACTCATGTTACCGTTACTTCTGTGGAAAGAAGTTTTCAAAATTAAAATTGATAAAATCTTACCTAAATTCAGCATTGTCACAAGAAAGGTTAAATAGATTAGCTATATTGTCAATTGAGAAATACTTATTGAGAGTTTTTTATTATAAGAAAATTATTAATAAATTTGCGCCTAAGAAAAGCTATAAAACAATAGACTTCAAATAAATAATTAAAAAAATTAAAAAATTAAGGCCCTTCGTAAAATTTGACTTTAGACCATAAAATTCGTTGGGCCGCCCCTGGTCAAATATACCATGCATGTCAAGGGAACTTTCTTACAAGAGTCGTATGGTACAGAGCGAGAATATATCAAAATCGGATTAAATAGTCAAACACTCCAGGTGTGTTTGGTACGAAGGAAAATATTTTTCAATTTTCTCATGTTTGGTTGGCTTAAATGTAAATATTTTCCTCATCAACTCATTTTCCTCCAATTGGAGGAAATTGTTTTCTCTATCAAGAGGAGGGAAACATTTTCCAAAACTCCTCTCAACCTTCCCCACATTATTTCTTAACCTCACCAACCCAACCCCGCAAAAAATACTTTTTTTATTTTAAAATTTATGTTTTTTTTCATGCACCCCTCCCTACCCCCACC
>ML260727.1:2435-19434 GCA_005239495.1 Nicotiana undulata | reverse complement strand
CTCCCTAGTTGATGCCGGGATAACCGGATGACTTTTTCAACATAGGGTCCCATTCCCTATTTGGATTGATTATACTGTTATTGGTGTGTTAGAGTTGGCAGGCTCGAAATTGAAGTGATTATAATGAAAATTTAGCCACTTAGTCTTTAAAAATAGCCTTGAAGTTGGAAAAGTCAAATGAGACTTGACTTGTTGGTACATGACCTCGGAATGCGTATTTTATGGCTCGAATAGCTTCGTTAGGTGATTTGGGACTTAGGAGTGTATTTTGAATAATTTTGTGATGTCCGGTGTAGAATTAGGCTTGAATTGGCGAAAGTTAGTTTTTGGAAAAAATAGGCTATCGGGGTTGAAATGGAATTCCGATAGTTGGAACAGGTTCGTAATGTTATTTTGGATATGTTTGCAAAATTTCAGGTCAATTGGAGTTGTTTTGGGTATTTTCGGCATTGTTGGTGGATTTTAGAAAATTTCAAAGTTCTTAGGCTTCAATCTGGTGTGATTTTTGTGTTTTGATGTTAGTTTTGGTGTTCCGGGGGTGCAACTAAGTTTGAATAATCATATGTGATGTGTTGGTATATTTGGTTCGGGTCCCGAGGGGCTCGGTATTGATTTCGGGTGATTAACGGACTCATTTAGACTTAAACAGAATGCTGCTTTGCTGGTGTTTTTGCACAGGTATTTAACCCTATGCGTTCGCTGAGGGGACCTTGCGTTTGCATAGGGAAATTGGGGAGCTGGGAATTTGTTCAGTGTGTTCGCTGAGTAAGAGGTGCGAACGCGGAGTGTGATTGGCCAGACTACTGAGAACGCGGGCATGGAGATGCGTTCGCATAGGGTTGAAAAATTTCTGAGGGAGCCCAGGCCTTTTGCACTGTGCGTTCTCAGAGCTTGGGGCAGGTGCACTGTGCGTTCGCGGGTTGGGAGCCACGTTTGCATAGAAGGAATTAAGTGGCCCAGCTGGATACTCTATGTGAACGCGATCATTTTGATGCGTTCGCAAAGAGTAAATAACTGGGCATATTTAAATAAACCTTTCCGCGACCTAAACCCTTTTTACACCACTTTTGTACGGACAGAGAGCTCTTGAGGCGATGTTTGAAGAGGGAAATCAGTGGTATTCGTAGAGGTAAGTATTGTGGACCTTAAAACTGGTTTATGGGTTATTATAAACATAATCTCAGTATTAAATTCATGAAAATCAGTATAAAAAGGTGGGTTTAGGGCTTGAGATTATGAGACCTTTAGGGGTCGATTTGAGGGGTCAAACGAACTCCGATTTTGGTGTTCTTTATATGTACGGACTCGGTAGAGGACGAATAACATTTTGATATAAACATTTCGAAGTTTTCGGACGCGGGCCTAGGGGTCGGGTTTTTACCGAATTCGGATTTTTGAGCTAAATTCGATATTTTTCAATTGAAATTTATTTCTTGAGCATAATTTGATGATAAAAATCTGAACTTGGTAGATTTGGAGCTTCCGGAAGTTGATTCGAAAGGCAAACGCATTGCGAAGTAATTTCGGGCTAGTTCGAGGTAAGTAATGTCTTTAAATCCTGTCCTGAGGGTATGAAACCCCAGCCTATGCACCCTTTCACGGGTTTTGGAATGCAAAGGTTGAAACTTTGGAGATATATTCCCTATTTAGGCGACTATTGAGTTTCTAAGTAGACTTTTAATCCTATGCTTTATTAGTAATTATATATTACGATATGTTTTGGGATGTAAGCCATGTTTGGGGCCTAGTGCCGACTTGTTTACCCCTTGGGGGTTGTGTTTACTATATTTTCCTCACTGATATGTTATGATTTTACACTCAGTCTTTTTCTGTGAAATTGTTTTGACACTCGGAGTATTTTGATACTATTTCTTGAAAATGAAACACTGTTTTGGGTCGAGAACCCGGTATGTTGTGGCCAAGGGAAAATCGAGAGTGTCTGATAGAGTGAGGCTTTCAAGCCTATATTGTGAGGATATGAGGAAGGCTTTCAGGCTTATATTGTGAGAGGCTTTCAGGCCTATATTGTGAGAGGCTTTCATGCATATATTGTGAGAGGCTTTCAGGCCTATGTTGTTATAGCGCTTGGGCTATAGGAGCCCTTCCAGAGTCTGTACACACCCCCAGTGAGCGCAGGTACCTAATGAGTGATGCCCGCGGGGCTTATGCTAAGTGATTGTGAGGTTTCCTGATGGGCAGAGTGATGGTGAGGTTGCCTGATGGGCTAATACTGAAAGAAATTGTTACGAGAAATGATTTTGGCCAGAGGGGCAGATTAATGATGATTTTACTGAGTTTTCGAACTATGATTTACTTCGTTTTTCCAACTGGTTTTTACTCAGAATTTTACTGAGATATACTGAAATTACACTTGTTTCAAAGGATTTCAGGAAATTGATTTTTGAACTAATATATTTGATGAATACTATCTGGTGACTTGATGTTTTACAGGCTTTTGTGAATTGGTGTATCTGTACTGTGTGTTTTATAATTCTTAGACGGTGATTTATTTTCATTACTACTGAGTTGGTGTACTCATAAAGACTCTATGTGCCTCTGTGCACAGATCCAGGTAGCGATTTGGAGAAGTAGCTGCCTTGTTCGTTAGCAGCAGTTCACGGGATTTCGAGGTAGTTGTCCAGCGTCCACAACTTCTCCATTTCCCTTCCTTGATTAGTATTAGAAATTGATTCATAGACATTTATTATGACATTAGCAGAGTTAGATTTAATTCTTTTTAGATGCTCATGATCATTGACTCCAGTCTTGGGAGGTTTTGTTTAGACTATTATTGGGGCGCTAAGATTTAAATAAATTATTATTTTTCTATGTTGCTACTTATCATTTAATTGTGAAGTATCATAATTGAACGAATCGGTAGTTGTGTGATGGTTGGATAGCATAGTTCCACGATAGGCTCCATAGACTGGAGAGGTTCAGCAGACTTAAGCCTCCGACTTTCAGCGATACAGAGGGTGAGGATGCCCAAGGTTTTCTGGATAAGAGTCAGAGGATTCTACGTACTGCGGGTATTTTGGAGACCAGTGGGGTCTCGTTTGCAACATTTTCGTTTGCGGGTGCTGCTTTTACTTGGTGGGAGTCATTTGAGAGGCGTAGGCCGGTTGGTTCAGCACCACTCACTTGGCAGCAATTCTCTACGATCGTTTTGGAGAAGTATGTTCCTCAGTCCCAAAGAGAGGAGCAACGCAGGCAGTTTGAGCAGTTGCGTCAGGGAGAGTTGTCAGTTACTCAGTACGAGATGAGGTTTTCCGAGTTCGCTAGACAAGCTTCTGAGATTGTCCCTACTGATAGGTAGAGGCTTATAAGGTTTGTAGATGGTCTTACTTATCAGCTTCGGATCTTGATGACCAGAGAGAGAGTGTCTGGAGCTACATTTGAGCAGGTTGTTAACATTGCTCGGGACATTGAGTTGGTTCGTAGGCAGGATCGTGAGGAGAGGGAGGTCAAGAGGCCTCGAGGATTAGGTAACTTCAGTGGTGCCCCTTTTAGAGGGCAGTTTCAGCACAGTAGAGGTCGTACATTTAGACCTCCACAACCAGTTCGCCCAGCTTACACTAGTGTATATTCGGGGCAAGGTCCTCGCAATTCTCATCAGGGAAGTTCATCTTTTAGTGCCTCCCAGCTCAGAGCTCCACCCGAGCATCATCTTATCAGGGCTCTTCTATGCATGTTTCGTCTGGTGGTCATCAGGGTGACAGAGGTTCTCGTCAGTTTTCATCTCCGGCTTCAAGTGGTTGTTATGAGTGTGGAGAGTTCGAACATGGGTGGAGGCAGTGTCCCCGGCGTCCTAGTAGTTCATCCCAGCAGAGGGTCCATCCCTGGGCTTCAGCCCCAGTCACTTCACAACCTACCCAAGCCGCTAGGGGTGGTGGTCAGGCAGCTAGAGGCCGTCCTAGAGGGGGAGGTCGAGCAGGTGGAGGCCAGCCGCGTATTTATGCACTTCCGGCTAGGCCTGATGCTATGGCATCCGATGTAAGATAGATGGTGCTCCATCGGGACAGGCTCAGGCACCGACAATGCCTATTGTTATTCCGGGTCTTCAGGAGACCCTGGCTCAGATATTGACGGTGTGTTCCAGTTTAGCTCAGGCAGTCGCTATGTCTACTACTGCCACTGCAGCTCAGGCCGGGGGAGGCAATCAGACTCCAGTTGCCCGGACTCCTGAGCAGGCTGTGCGGGGTATTCAGACACCAGGAGAAGCCCCAGCTCAGTCGGTTGTCCCAGTCTAGGATTTTGTGGTTCCAGCTATGACCGAGGATGAGCAACATAGACTGGAGAGGTTCAACAGACTTAAGCCTCCGAATTTCAGCGGTACAGAGGGTGAGGATGCCCAAGGTTATCTGGATAAGTGTCAGAGGATTCTACGTACTGCGGGTATTTTGACCAGTGGGGTCTCATTTGCTACATTTCAGTTTGCTGGTGCTGCTTTTACTTAGTGGGAGTCATTCGAGAGGCGTAGGCCAGTTGGTTCAGCACAACTCACTTGGCAGCAGTTCTCTACGATCGTTTTATAGAAGTATGTTCCTCAGTCCCAAAGAGAGGAGCAACGCAGGCAGTTTGAGCAGTTGCGTCAGGGAGAGTTGTCAGTTACTCAGTACGAGATGAGGTTTTTCGAGTTTGCTAGACATTCTTCTGAGATTGTCCTTACTGATAGGTAGAGGATTAGAAGGTTTGTAGATGGTCTTACTTATCAACTTCGGATCTTGATGACCAAAGAGAGAGTATCTGGAGCTACATTTGAGCAGGTTGTTAACATTGCTCGGGACATTGAGTCGGTTCGTAGGCAGGATCGTGAGGAGAGGGACGTCAAGAGGCCTCGAGGATTAGGTAACTTCAGTGGTGCCCCTTTTAGAGGACAGTTTCAGCACAGTAGAGGTCGTATATTTAGACCTCCACAACTAGTTCGCCCAGCTTACAGTGGTGTATATTCGGGGCAAGGTCCTCACAATTCTAATCAGGGACGTTCATCTTTTAGTGCCCTCCCAGCTCAAAGCTCCACCCGAGCATCATCTTATCAGGGCTCTTCTATGCATGTTTCGTCTTGTGGTCATCAAGGTGACAGAGGTTCTCGTCAGATTTCATCTCCGGCTTCAAGTGGTTGTTATGAGTGTGGAGAGTTCGAACATGGGTGGAGGCAGTGTCCCCGGCGTCTTAGTAGTTCATCCCAGCAGAGGGTCCATCCCTGGGCTTCAGCCCCAGTCACTTCACAACCTACCCAGGCCGCTAGGGGTGGTGGTGAGGCAGCTAGAGGTCGTCCTAGAGGGGGAGGTCGAGCAGGTGGAGGCCAGCCGCGTATTTGTGCACTTCCGGCTAGGCCTGATGCTATGGCATCCGATATAAGATTGATGGTGCTCCATCGCGACAGGCTCAGGCACCGACAATGCCTATTATTTTTCCGGGTCTTCAGGAGACCTTGGCTCAGATATTGACGGTGTGTTCCAGTTTAGCTCAGGCAGTCGCTATGTCTACTACTGCCACTGCAGCTCAGGCCGGGGGAGGCAATCAGACTCCAGCTTTCCGGACTCCTGAGCAGGCTGTGCGGGGTATTCAGACACCGGGAGAAGCCCCAGCTCAGCCGGTTGTCCCAGTCCAGGATTTTGTAGTTCCAGCTATGCCCGAGGATGAGCAACATAGACTGGAGAGGTTCAGCAGACTTAAGCCTCCGACTTTCAGCGGTACAGAGGGTGAGGATGCCCAAGGTTTTCTGGATAAGAGTCAGAAAATTCTACGTACTGCGGGTATTTTGGAGACCAGTGGGGTCTCGTTTGCTACATTTCAGTTTGCGGGTGCTGCTTTTACTTGGTGGGAGTCATTCGAGAGGCGTAGGCCCGTTGGTTCAGCACCACTCACTTGGCAGCAGTTCTCTACGATCATTTTGGAGAAGTATGTTCCTCAGTCCTAAAGAGAGGAGCAACGCAGGAAGTTTGAGCAGTTGCGTCAAGGAGAATTGTCAGTTACTCAGTACGAGATGAGGTTTTCCGAGTTCGCTAGACATGCTTCTGAGATTGTCCCTACTGATAGGTAGAGGATTTGAAGGTTTGTAGATGGTCTTACTTATCAGCTTCAGATCTTGATGACCAGAGAGAGAGTGTCTGGAGCAACATTTGAGCAGGTTGTTGACATTGCTCGGGACATTGAGTCGGTTCGTAGGCAGGATCGTGAGGAGAGGGAGGTCAAGAGGCCTCGAGGATTAGGTAACTTCAGTGGTGTCCCTTTTAGAGGGCAGTTTCAGCACAGTAGAGGTCGTACATTTAGACCTCCACAGCCAGTTCGCCCAGCTTACAGTGGTGTATATTCGGGGCAAGGTCCTCGCAATTCTCATCAGTGACGTTCATCTTTTAGTGCCCTCCCAGCTCAGAGCTCCACCCGAGCATCATCTTATCAGGGCTCTTCTATGCATGTTTCGTCTGGTGGTCATCAGGGTGACAGAGGTTCTCATCAGTTTTCATCTACGGCTTCAGGTGGTTGTTATGAGTGTGGAGAGTTCAAACATGGGTGGAGGCAGTGTACCCGTCGTCTTAGTAGTTCATCCCAGCAGAGGGTCCATCCCTCGGCTTCAGCCCCAGTCACTTCACCACCTACCCAGGCCGCTGGGGGTGGTGGTCAGGCAGCTAGTGGCCGTCCTAGAGGGGGAGGTCGAGCAGGTGGAGGCCAGTCGCGTATTTATGTACTTCCGGCTAAGCCTGATGCTATGGAATCCGATGTAGTGATTACAGGTCTTATTTCAATTTTTCACAATGATGCTTTGGCTTTATTTGACCCTGGTTACACGTACTCTTATGTCTCATCCTATTTTTCTCATTTTCTAAATATGCCTTGTGAGTCTTTAGTTACGTCTGTTCATGTTTCGACTCCGGTGGGAGATACTATTATTGTGGACCGCGTGTGTCGATNTGAATATGCCCCGTGAGTCTTTAGTTACGTCTGTTCATGTTTCGACTCCGGTGGGAGATACTATTATTGTGGACCGCGTGTGTCGATCGTGTCTTATACCTATTGGGGGTCTGGAGACCCGAGTGGACTTGATGTTACTCAGTATGGTCGATTTTGATGTAATTCTAGGCATGGATTGGTTATCCCCATGTCATACGATTCTTGATTGTCACGCTAAGACCGTTACCTTAGCTATGCCCAGAGTTCCGAGAGTTGAGTGGAGGGGGTTTATAGAGCATGTACCTAGCAGAGTGATTTCTTATTTAAAGGCTCAGCGTATGGTTGAGAAAGGGTGCAAATCTTATCTTGCTTTTGTGAGGGATGTTAGTAGTGAGACTCCGTTTGTTGATTCTGTTCCCGTAGTCCGTGATTTTCCGGATGTATTCCCCGCAGACCTGCCAGGCATGCCACCTGACAGGGATATTGATTTTGGTATTGACTTGGTGCCGGACACTCAACCTATCTCTATTCCACCTTACCGCATGGCACCGGCAGAGTTGAAAGAATTAAAGGAGCAGCTTCAGGAACTATTAGATAAGGGGTTCATTCGGCCGAGTGTGTCACCTTGGGGTGCGCCAGTGTTGTTTGTGAAAAAGAAAGATGGCTCCATGCGTGTGTGTATTGATTATAGACAGCTGAATAAGGTTACAGTAAAGAACTGGTATCATTTGCCTCGTATTGATGACCTATTTGACCAACTTTAGGGAGCTAAGGTGTTCTCCAAGATTGATTTGAGGTCTTGGTATCATCAGCTAAAGATTAGGGATTCTGACATTCCGATGACTACTTTCAGGACCATATATGGTAATTATGAATTCTTTATGTCATTTGGGCTGACCAATGCCCCATCAGCGTTCATGCAATTGATGAATAGTGTGTTTCAGCCCTACCTTGATACTTTCGTCATTGTATTCATTAACGACATTCTTGTATATTCTCGTAGCCAGGAGGAGCATGCTTAGCACTTGAGGATTGTATTACAGAGATTAAGGGAGGAGAAACTTTATGCAAAATTCTCCAAGTGTGAGTTTTGGCTTGGTTCAGTGGCTTTCTTGGGGCATGTGGTGTCTAGTGAGGGTATTCATGTTGATTCGAAGAAGATTGAGGCGGTGCAGAGTTGGCCCAGACCGTCCTCAGCCACGGAGATTCGGAGTTTCCTTGGTTTGGCGGGTTATTACCGTCTCTTTGTGGAAGGATTCTCTTCTATTGCTTCACCTCTGACCAGATTGACGCAGAAGGGTGATCCTTCAGGTGGTCCGATGAGTGTGAGGAGAGCTTTCAGAAGCTCATGTTAGCGTTGACCACAGCTCCGATATTAGTGTTTCCTACTAGTTCGGGTTCTTATACGGTTAATTGTGATGCTTCTAGAGTTGGTTTGGGAGCCGTATTGATGCAGGACGGTAGGGTGATTGCCTATGCTTCTAGACAGTTGAATGTGCACAAGAAGAATTACCCAGTGCACGATCTTGAGTTAGCTTCCATTGTTCATGCCTTAAAGATTTGGCGGCATTATTTGTATGGAGTGCAGTGTGAGATTTACACCGATCATCGTAGCTTGCAGTATCTGCTAAGGCAGAGGAGATGGTTGAAGCTTCTCAAGGACTATGACTTGACTATTTTGTATCATCCGGGGAAGGCCAATGTGGTGGCCGATGCCTTGAGTCGCAGAGCCGAGAGTTTGGGAAGTCTAGCTTACCTTTCAGCAGCAGAGCGACCTGTAGCCCTTGATGTTCAGGCTTTAGCGGGTCAGTTAGTGAGATTGGATTGGTCAGATCCTCCACGGGTGGTAAGGTGTAGATCTCCGGTTGGTTGGTTCGAGCCTGGTGAGGCTAAGTTATTGGGCACAGAATTGATTCAGGATGCGTTGGAGAAGGTGAAGTTGATTCAAGAGCGACTTCGCATGGCGCAGTCTAGGCAGAAGAGTTATGCGGACCGGAAGGTCCGGGATGTGTCATTTATGGAAGGTGATAAGGTACTGCAAAAAATATCACCTATGAAGGGTGTTATGAGGTTCGGACAGAGAGGAAAGCTCAGTCCCTGGTTTATTGGTCCTTTTGAGGTGTTTCAGAAGGTTGGAGAGGTGGCTTATAGACTTGCTTTACCACCAGCTTGTCGAGTGTTCATCCAGTATATCATGTGTCGATGCTCCGAAAATATGTTGGTGACCGTCTCATGTGTTAGACTTCAGCACAGTTCAGCTCGAGGGTGAAATGTCATATGAGGTGGAGCCAGTAGAAATTTTGGCTCGTGAGGTCAGAAAGGTGAGATCTAAGGAGATAGCATCGGTGAAGGTGCAGTGGAGAGGTCAACCAGTGGAGGAGGCTACTTGGGAGACCGAGCGGGAGATGCAGAGAAAATATCCTCACTTGTTTAAGACTCCAGGTATGTTCTAGACCCGTTCGAGGACGAACGTTTGTTTAAGAGGGGGAGAACGTAACGACCCGGTCTGTTGTTATGTAGAACCTGTATTATAATTACTATTGTTGACTTGTCATAGATTGATTATACTATTATTGGTGTGTTAGAGTTGATAGGCTCGAAATTGAAGTGATTGTAATGAGAATTTTGCCACTTAGTCTTTAAAAATAGCCTTGAAGTGGGAAAAGTCAACTGAGAGTTGACGTATTGGTAAACGACCTTGGAATGCCGATTTTATTGCGAATGCATAGGCTTTTCTGGGCAAGTAGGAAATTGCTCTATGCGTTCGCATGGATTCGCGAATGCATAGGCTCTATTATGGCCCTAGGGATGTTCGTGTGCTTCGCGTTCGCGTATCGAGGAGTGCGTTCGCGTAGGGTGAAGAAGTCAAGGGTTCGCGTTCGCATAGGTCAGAAATAGGGCGCTTGAATTTTGCCTTCGTGTTCGCAAAGGTGATGTCGCGAACGCAGTGAAGGCCGTACCTGGGCAGTGCAGTGTTTTAAAACGGGAAATTTGGCCATTCTTCTCCCATTTTCTTTTGGTGTGAACGATTTTGGAGAGCTTCAAGGGGGAGTTTCATCAAGCAACTCCAGGTAAGGGATTTCTTCCCATTATTTTGAGTTTCATACTTGGACTACACATGAATTAGACATGAAAATTTGTGGAAATGTGGGATTTTTGAAGAAAAACCTAGAATTTGCGTTTTTGGATTTTGACCACGAATTTGGGCATGGAATTTATAGAGAATTATATATTTGAGTTCGTAAGGCTATGGGTAAACTTTATCTTCGACAAATTTAGGAATCCGGGCACGTGGGCCCGAGGGAAATTTTGTCAACTTTTTGAGCGGAGTTAGGAATTTATATAAACTGAATGGTTACACGTATTAGAGTACATTTTTATTGGTTTGCCCGTTATTTTGTTAGTTTTGGGGTGTTGCACATTGATTCGAGTCATCTGAAGGGCTTGAAAGCCGGTCATGGATCTTCAGAGTGAGGTAAGTCTCCTTTCTAACCTTGTGAGGGGGAATTATCCCCATAGGTGAACTAATTGAATATGTGCTACTATTTGTGGGGGCATGTACGCACGAGGTGATGGGAGTCCGTGCGTAACTACTATTATGCTTGTGTCTGGGTAGTCTAGGACCCACTAGCATGCCTTACTTGTTGTACTTGTAATTTTGCTTATAAAAATTAGACTGTTAATATTATCGAATTAGTTACTGAATACCTAAGAAGGTTAAAGTTTATTTTTCTTAATCATCTATAAAGAGAATTGTTTTTCCTTGGATAATTGTTTTTCTGATAAAGCATGTTTTATTTGCCGTACTTGTAGCTTTACCGATAAATTGATAATACTTCCTTCGTGTCCATTAAAAGAGAATTTAATCACTTCCTCGAGTAATTGCCTTCTTGATAAATATGTGAATTTATTGTGTGATTAAATGTATCTATGAGTGCCTGAGTCACACGTATGATTCGCGAGCAGGATAACTCTATTATTATATATGACTGTGTCGCATGATCGATTCACGAGAGGGGTAATATATGCATCTATGGTTCGAGTCGTTCGACCCTTCGGCAGTGCACATTTTTTTATTATCGATTGTTCGAGCCGTTCGACCCTCGGCATACTTGCGCATGATATTTGCTGATTATTTTCTGTGAATTTTTAACTGTTTACTAAACTTGAATTTTAAGTTGTCAATTGAAATGACGAAGACATAAAATTTGTAAATGTGGAAGAAGTTGTTATTCCCTATCACTATATGTTAATTACCTATGATATCCATGCTTAGTGTCACTCCTGATTTTTATTAAAGTGACCTCTAGCAAATGTCAAATTCGACCTCTCGTCACTACCTCTTCGAGGTTAGGCGGGATACTTACTGAGTACACATTATTTTCGTACTCATGCTACACTTGTTGTTCATATTTATTGCATAGGTACATTCATAGCTAGTGGCCTTTCTTGACGCAGTGATGTGGCTGACTTGGAGACTTAGACGAGTTTCACCATACGGAGATGAGCCACAGCTGACAGATTCTCCCTCAACTGTATTTTTTATTTTAAATTCCTTTTCCAGTTTCTACCCCGGACAAGTATTGTAGTACATGTAAAATTCTTAGAAATTTGCTCATGCACTTGTGACACCTGTTTCGGGGATGAGTTTGGGATGTATTTTATTAAATGGATTGTTAAACCATCGTTACTAACTTAGCGGATTTTTATTTACTATTATATAATTAAATGAAAAGTAACAAAATTTCTAACGCTAAAATAGGAATTTAGTTTAACATTTTTGTGTTGGCTTGCCCGACAGTGGTGTCCGGCACCATCACGACCTTAATGGATTTTGGGTCGTGACACTTCGCATCCTCATCTTGTACACTAGCTGCTTGAAGGTTTACATTAGTAGAGATTTGGTGAACAAATCAGTCATATTATCACTTGAATGAATATGTTGCACCTTCAAATCATCATTCTTGTATATATATAATGTCTTCATATAATGTCGTGGAATAGCCTTTTCAATATCTCTATAAAAGGAAAAATTCTCGCTATCACATTATCATGATTATAGTTATAACAAGATACAATTATGCACAAATTACACTTAGGATGTAATACTTCATGACAAAGAATTCTATATGATTTAAGAAATTTAAATCCTTCAGGGATCGTCATATAAGCCATATGAATGGACTTTAGATGCATATCACGTTTTCATGTCATGTTAGATACATAAGATAGATAAAAGTTATTGCAAAGACTATAGATTTTATACTTTCAAGTGTTTGAACTGAAAGTCTAAAACTATATGCCTTTCATATGAAACTAATTCTACTTGAATTGTTTCTTCAGACATAAGATCCTCATATATATTTAACATTATCATATATGTAATCGACGAACATTTTATATCGGTTCCAACCACCTTTTTCATAAAGACATGAGATAGAGATATCTTTATTCATATTTTCAGGTACCTGAACCTCTCCTGAGATTTTATGAAGTATTATGTCATGTGATCTTCTAGATCACTTGCCTCATTATGATCATTTTGATCGTTTGCTCATCTTCTTTATCAAGAATTTTTTTAAAATCGATTTGTCTATACGCTTTAAGTGTACAATAGACTTTTTCCTTCTAGGACTTATTCTAATAAGAGCATTTGCAGTGAGAATATAGTTACTTTCTTTGGTTAGAAAATGCATCTGGCATGCTTTGCAATATATTGTAGATGAATTATATTTTTATGAACTTCAAGTTCATATTATCTTATTCGAGGATCAAGATCTATTAATAATAATTCATTCCATGTAATGTTTTCTCAATTGTTTATCTTATCTCCCCCTCATGTTAGAAAAACTAACTTGCTTCATCAAGTTTAGAAACCCATATTTGTGCATTATGGTATTAATTAAAATATACACCGCACATCAATAATAATTAGATGGGGTTATTTGATTCATGACCGTGAACTACTTGTGAGGGGAGAATGTAATATACTTTTATATATAACGTATATCATATTTATATAGATAACTTCGTTCTCATAAGCAATATTTTAGCTATTAAGTGGAGACACTTAATAAATCATTTTATTAAACCAATTGTGATGTAAACCAACTTATCAATATGAATTGTCTCGAATAGAAAATCTGGAAATTATGCTCAAAATATATTATTTAGCAAGTTAACTCGCAAATACCATGTTGCGGGTTCATAATAATCGCACATGTAACCATCTCATAGATGCATATTATATGGTATACATGGAAGGTGAATGAGCCCATATTCACCTTTAATATTTCATGCATTCATGGGATTCAATCCCAATTTTTAGTCGGTTTATTAATTAACGAGAACAAGCAACATAAAAGAATTCGTAAAGAACTTTCTAGCTCTTTAATATTTACCCATGTGAATTATCTTTTATTTTTCTGCAAATCATACTTAAATTAACATGGCTAAACCACTTATGCCAACTGCATAAATTATCACTATTGATAAACTTTAGGTTCACAACATGACGTGTGCAATCATCAATTAAATTCAAGTTTATTTTGATATGGGTTTTTATATCAATAAACTTCTACTTTATTGTGGCATTTGTTTTATGTAGTACAAACTGGAGAATAAAGCGGGTAGCTTTTCACATACATATTACCCCGCTATAAGTTATAGTAATAGAATATATTAAATATTTTCTTTATTTATAGTCTCAATATAACCAACCGCTTTCGCGAATACTTTAGAAACAAAATAAGTTTCATTGAGACTTACTACAACATGCCTTATTGATAATCAATTTTATTCCTCAGAAATAGTAATAATTGGCTCTTCCAAAACTCTCAATTATTCATCAACATCTATATGGTGAATATCTCTCTCAAAGATAAAGTTATACCATTATGGTCATGGTCAAAATTATATGCAATATCTGTTTCTTGCATTATCATTGTCCTTTAATAATCACATTGCAACAATATTTTGGCATAATCACAACAAGTATGTTATCAATGACCATTCATGGCATAATAATGAAATTATTTTCTTATTTCATATCAAACCTCCTCTTAGAGGTGAGTGTGGTATATTCACTACCACTAGTACATTCATATTCTTCGAAGAATGAATATGTATTCATAAATAAGATGTTGTCACATTCACAACCATATTTATCTGTATGTGATTTAAGAAAACTCATGTAAAATCGATGACAAACATTAATTTCATAGTGAAGGCTTATTTTGAGAATCCTTATAATTCTCATTACAACAGTGATGGTTATACTTTTGTCTATTGCCACGTCCATATCCATTGATTCCTTCACGGTAATAATTTTGTCTTCTTTCATACTTATCACATATTGCTATCACATTCTCTTAAGCTAAGTGAGAATGAAGCAAATTCAATGTGACGAGTTTCCACTTCCCTGCCCCCAATCATACATGAATTGTTCATGGCAAGGCATATATATTTTACCACTTCAGGTGGTTATAATTTCTTGCAAACTCTATAAGACTTATAATAAAAGTTTTTTTAAAGCAAATTTACCACTAGGTAGGCTGCCTAGTGGCTAATAATCAAAGTTTATGTCATGACCCGAATTACCCTCTAGAAGGTCTAGTGACGGCACCTTGTCTCTACGACCAGGTAAGCCTAAAATTGCGGAAAAATAAATGCAATATAATAAATAAAACAGAAAAGAAGAAGACAAACACATAACATAGCCGCTTGGCATGTACAATTTCACTTCCCAAAACCCGAAATGTCACATCAGTCACAAACTCTGTACTAAAAGTAGCTCTATACAAGGAAGTAGCAGAAATACATATATCATCTATGCCTATACTAAAGTAGAAGGGGACTCGTGGGATTCTGCGGACGCGGCAGAATTACCTCGCGGTCTCCTCGAAGATGCTAAGTGACTCCTAGCCACGAAACGAAGTACGGGTACCTGGATCTGCACACGAAAAACATGTGCAAGAAAGGGCATGAGTACTCCACAATTGGTACCCAGTAAGTGTCAAGCCTAACCATAGTCAAGTAGTGACGAGGTCAGGTTAAGGCTCTACAGGATTTTTATAAGAAAATAGTCTAAAAATAGTACAGGAAGATATAAAAGGAGCTAAGGTAAAGTAGTAGAAACAGTTAAGCGAAAGTAAATCAGTAACAGGGAGCCCTTGGCTCAGCACAAGTGTCACACGGTGGAATCTCCCGGGATGTGTCCCGTAGTTCCAAATGTAAATATGCAATGCAGTACAGGGGGAAATCTCACGGAATACGTCCGTAGTCCCAATTTAAATATGCAGTACAGGGGGAAAGCTTCCGGAATACGTCCGTAGTCCCAATTTAAATATGCAATACAGGGAGAAAGCTCTCAGAATATGTTCGTCGTCTCAATTTAAATATGCAATGCAAATAAATGTGTAGAGACTCGTAAGAATTTCATGTCTAAAATAATGCTCGAATAGGTCCCTATGTTGTTATAACCATAGAAATGCTTAAAAACGGACCTTTTAGAGTAAAAAGTACCCCGAGACTTAAAAGATAAAATTTTCCAGAATTGCACAAATCTGCGGTCCACTATGCGATCGCAGACCAGGTATGGGCACCGCATAGTGGTCGCATACCTGGACAGCCTGCTGTCCAATTTGAGAACAACTATGCGGCCCAAGATGCGATCGCATTTTGAGAATGCGGGCCGCATAGTTGTCACATTCTTGCACCTTGGTTCTTGCAGAGGGAGTTATGCGACGCACTATGCGATCACATAACATGTATGCAGACCGCATAATGGTCGCATACCAGGGCAGTCCGGTTCCCCTTTTGGCCCATTTAAGGGCCAACTATACGACATGAATGCGGACCGCATAGAAGGAATGCGATCGCATTCCTGACCACATTTCCTGCTTTGGGGCTCTTTTAATTTCTAATTTTACACCCGACCCCCAGTTTAATAAAACACCCCTCCCCTTTATTTTTTAACGTTTATTTGAACAAAAATAGAGAGAAGGGAGAGTGGGTTTAGTGAGAGAAAGTTTTCTTCTTCATCAAATTGGTCCATCATCTCTACTCAGGCCCGGAAATTATCGAGTAAACTTCATCTTCCTCACTCTAAGAGGTAAGTCCCCACCCCATTTCCTTTTAATTCTCAGGTTTTAGCTAAAAAAAGGTTGAACACATAACTTGATTCCTAAAAATAAAAGTCGATACCTTGCATGCATGTGAGTTAAACTCTATAATCTAGTAAAGGGAAACGAGTTTGGGTAATTATTCACAAAAGGGGGTTAGTAATCTAAGGGTTCACATAGCATTCGATAAAATGCCTAAATGAGTTCGAGTTATGTTCATGGTTCCTAATCCTAAGTGAAATATGTCACATTGTGGACTAGCTTGACGGTTCGGTGAATTGTAATAGATATCAAATGGGAATTGCGACTCGAGGTATGTATGGTGTCACGACCCAAAACCGGTCCAGGTCGTGATGGCACCTAACGGCGAGGTTAGGCAAGACAACGGACATCAATAACAATGAAAGTGCGGAATACAATAACAACATGGGGTAAGGCCGTAGAAACAAGCTGAACCACAGCTAGGCCCAATACATATACAACCCCGATAACTACAACAAGTGTGTGCCAGGACTAGTGTCACAGTGTCAACGGGCGGCTACATAGATACAACAGTAGAAATACATATACAAAAATATACAAGCCGTAGTCTGGAACATAAGACTGAGAAAAATGGAACTAGGAGGCTCCAGAGGTGCTGTCAGGAAAATGCCAAGAAGACAGCTCACCGTGTGGAGCGACGCCGCGATCAGTACCTATCAGCTGACGGACGAATAGACAAACCAGCCTCAATACCTGCACAGTCAAGTGCAGAAAAAGAAAGAAAGTGCAACATGAGTACATATAAACAAATATGTTCCCAGTGAGTATCCCTTCTAAACTCGTAAAGAGTAGTGACGAGAGGTAGAATACATACTCACTAAGGTCCAGTACATAAATAAATAAATAAGGTACATGCTGAGCAGTAAATCATGTGAGAAAATACATCAAGTAAGGACATGTAATCAACAAACATGTAACTGAACTTAACATAACATTTCTCT
>ML260726.1:44005-59051 GCA_005239495.1 Nicotiana undulata | reverse complement strand
GATGATGCCCACAGAGGCGGATGTTTTAAAAGATTATGTATATATATGTATCATGTATTTCATATTATTGTCTCTTAGAAGCACTCAGATGTTACAGGTGTTATCTTCTTTACCTCTCTTTACATTATTGTTCATATTTATATTGACCAGCCTTACATACTCAGTACTTTATTCGTACTGACGTCCTTTTATTTGTGGACGCTGCATGCCGTGCTGCAGGTCCTGATAGATAGGTAGACACAGCTCTCCCACCATAATAGGCTTTCCAGTTCAGCGGTCATAGGCGAGATCCCTTCTCCGGACTTGCCGTGGTCTTGGTATGCATTTTTGTTATAGATATTATGGGTATGTTAGGGCCCTGTTCCGGATATGTTGTATTACTTATGCTCCTTTAGAGGCTCATAGACAGGTGTCAACTCATGTATAGTTTGGTAAGCCTTGTTGGATAATTTTTGTTGTATAGTCTTTCATGGCACCATTGTAGCCCGTACCTTTTATGTAGTTTCTTAGCAATCTTGTCATCCCATGTGATGTATGTTCATGATCAATATCTACCATTTATATTGATCTCGTAATCCCTTAAATATAATAAGAAGGTTAGATAAAATGTACGTTGGTGCTCGGCAAGTATGGCCCGGGTGCTAGTCATGATCCTCCAGTTTGGGTCGTGACACAAACCCTCCCAGAAGCGCCTCTTAACCTCCTCATCCAGGACTGCTTGTGGAGCGTAGCGCTAATAACATTTAGGGTGCATCCACCAATCACCAACTTAATAGACATTAACCTATCATTCACTCGCCTAACCTCAACCACGGACTCCGTAAGATCCCTATCCACCAAGATGCCCACTCCATTCTTACCCCTCACGACCCTAGAGTACCAATGCTTGTACTCGTCTACATTCCTCGCCTTCGACCCTACCCACCTAGTCTACTGCACACAAGCTATGTTGACCCTCCTCTTCTAAAGAATCTTCGCCAACTCAATGGACTTACCCGTCAGCGTGCCTATGTTCCACGACCCAATCCTCAATCTACGAGCTCCCACTTTTCGCTTCCCCCCTTGCCTCCCGTCCCAACCATAGCCCACTCCTCGCCCCCCTGCTTACCCTTGCCACCCCCCGAAGACATGACCTTACACTACCATCCCCGACCACAACCACTATACCTCTGACAGACTACGAGAAACACTAGGCAGGGCCCGAACTAGGAAATAACAGGAAGCGCGCACAAGAAATTTAACAGTATGCTTAAAATGATACTAGCTAAATAACCACAATTTAACTATCGTAAAGGATAGACAAGAGAGCGGGAGGTACCAACTCCCGATGGAAAAAAACCTGAAATATGCCTTGATGCGCCCGAGGTCAACTCCTGCCAACTCTTGCACAACCCGGCCGATGGTGCTCCGCTCTTCTCGCCCACACGCCTCAAGCTCGCCTCGTCTGCCGCAACTAGTACCCTGAAAACCACACACAACCACCACGAAACAAATAGGGGCGGGGGGAAGGCTGCCTGAACAGGAAAGGGGGAGGGCTGCCTAAAAGAAAGAAAGAAAGAAAAATAAAAGAAAAAGAAAAAGAAAAAGAAAAGGGGGGAAGGGGGCTGGAGGTCGCCGGACCACCATGAAACAAATAGGGGGAGGGCTGCCTGAATAGGAAAGGGGGGGGGGGGCTGCCTGAAAAAAAGAAAGAAAGAAAAAGAAAAAGAAAAAGGGGACAAGGGACTACCTAGGGTTTCCAGAAGAGAAAGCAGTGGTAGGGGGGTTAAGAAAAGGGGGGGGGGGGGGGGGGGGGGGGTGACCGATGCCGGCACCGGGAGTCCCGCCGGAGAGAGACATGCGACGGGAGGGGAGAGAAAGAGAATTAAGGTACACGCTAGGCAAACGATTCGTTAGAGAGAGGAGTGAGAAAGTCCAGTTTACAACAATATAATTCTGAAAAACCCTCAAATCATGATATACAACTATCACATTAAAAGGAAACTACATAAACCACAAACAACACGTTGTCAAATATTTTGCATGATGAAAACAATAAATGCAATATAAAAATGAAATGTATAAGACATGAAAAGAAAGGAAAACAAGAAGAAGTTAGTTCGTGCAATGTAGAAACTGTAAGAAAGTAAGCGAGGGAGTAAGGGCGGGGAGAGACATGGTGTAGCAATTTAAAAGGCGACTTGGAGAAAAGAAGTACGATTAGAAAAAGGAATAAGCATGTTAGATCCAATTTGAGCAAAGAAGGGAAGATGGGGGAAAGGATTTGCATATGAATTCAAACAAAGGGAGAATAGGGTAAGGGTATGCATGCAACAATAAAAGGGGAACAAGAGCGGGATATTCATGTAGTAGTGAAATAATAAAAAGGAAAAGGGAAGCACGTTTATCAGAGAAGACTAATTCATATAAACATTTCTATGGTAAGAGCCTAAATATCCCCAGTAGAGTCTCCATGCTGTCGTGCCCCTTTTGCTCGCGAAATCGCGTTTCGACATGTGACAACTCTTTTAAGGAGGTATTAAAAAGGGAGAGTCGCCACCTAACGGTTTTTAAGGTGCGTTAGGGCACCTATTTGCAAATGACTCTGGTTTGACTAGTTTGCATCACCTAAGATCGGGTAAGGGCTCAAAATTACCTCGAAGAGAAGGTGTTAGGTACTCTTCGAGGTACACAACTGTGGGTT
The DNA here is from genome assembly GCA_005239495.1 of Nicotiana undulata. Classification (NCBI taxonomy): domain Eukaryota; kingdom Viridiplantae; phylum Streptophyta; class Magnoliopsida; order Solanales; family Solanaceae; genus Nicotiana; species Nicotiana undulata. The sequence continues at coordinate 56,368 of ML260726.1, read as the reverse complement.
CCGACCGAACTTGAATTATATGAATTAGTAGATAAACAAAGGCAGAGAAAAACAAGAAGTTCGGGAAGTTTATTATCAAAAGACTCTGAATAAATATAAACACTTGATTCAAAGATAAAGGAATAAGGTGGGGGTCCTAAGTTTTTTAGCTTAAAGGATCACCCCGTGCAACATAAATAATACTTCATAACTCCCGCAAGATGAGGTGTTACTCATATTATTCAGCGGTCACAGACTATCATCTCCTGCTACCCGATTACTATCTTTAAGTTATTACCTAAAGCGCACTAGTTGATTCTAAATCATGCCTTATGCGTGCACTACCTGTCCCATGCCTATGGTCCAGGAGGCATTTGGACCTATATTTTTGGGTGGTTCTAGACTTAACTTAGGCTACTCAGAAAATGTTAAAACAAGGAGACAATTCAAAACAAATAGAACTGCAATTAAATCCAATTAAGGGCTCAAGTTACCCTCCGCAATTAGACAACAAATGCACGCAAACATATTTCTAAGTTAGGGTATTTAGGCAGTTTCACAATTGAGGAGAATTGAAGTCGTTAAACCCTATAGATGTGGTTTCTAGATGATCTGGTTTAGATGCGCATGCCATTTTTAGACCTATGATTTCTTAATTACCAATTGGCAAGTGCCAGATGCTTCTAAGTCGCTTATTACAGATTATAAGTTGATAAATCTATATGCATGATCTCTACGTGCTTGCACAGTAAGGGATAGTGAAACTTATTGGAAATACTCATTATTATTAGGACTCTTAATAATCGCGTGGATAAACAATGAAATAGTGTTTGCAAAGCGAGCAGTGATGTCTTATAGGCACGATTTCTAAAGATTGACGATTGGAACTGATTCTCATACATTTGGCTCCTATAGGCATGATTTCTAGATGGACGATATGATGCAATAATGGATTAATTAGTTAGAATCCTATAGGCATGATATCTAATGAACATGGTGCAGATTAAAGGGCAGTTATTAGCAATTATTTCTTATAAGCATGCTATCTAGCAATATATAGCGGTAGATCGATAGAACCCTTATGCATTGATAATATACTAATTACGTGAGTGTGTCATTCCCTAATGACATGATTTCTAATAGTGCACAAAGAGATTTACATATAACAGTTCAGATAGCAAATAGATCATATAAATCCTATAAACATGCTTTCTACCCTTTTCATAAGTATTAGGAGATACCCATTTCCCAATTTCACTATCACCCCAATTGTTATTAATGAATTATTACAGACCCAATAACGAATGAATTACAAAAGTGGTACAAGTAATAACAGTAGGCCCAAGACAGGCCCAAATAGGTACCCAGCATTGCCAGGCCTTCAACTAAGCTCTTCCTCCACCTTTTAGCACACACGGAACATAACCCAGAAACCATTGGATAACTCAAACCAAACCAAACAGCCATGGTTTGATCATAGGATCCAGAAACCAATCACTTTCACAAATCAATTTGCACATTCAAGAGACAGAAAAAGGGACAGAATTGAGTAATAAAGAAAATGACCGAAGAACCTCAGGACCTAATGTGTCAAAGTTCACAAGGGTCTCAAAATGGACCCCGATCAGTACTCACACTAGGGAGGTTAATAGAGAAAGATTTAGTGGTCTTGGCTGGATAGGTTTAGAGTAAGGTAAGTAACCCATGAGAATGAAGAAATAGTGATCAAGTGGTAGAGTTTGAAGAAATGCATTTGCATTTTTAGAAACAGGCATTGTAGAGGTGATCACACAATGAACATATAAGTAAAAAGGGTAAAAAACTTAAAAGACAGGTTGATATCACAAGTTCACACTTAGCATATTGGGGCAAAGACTATTTGTAGGAAGCAAGGGGGAATTATGACTTCTGGGATTACAAACTAATATACAAAGATGCATTATGCCCAAACAATATGGAAATAGAGCACTAACCTAACAGATTAAAAACCTAAGGGTTCAAATTATGTTGAACATCAGAATTTAGACAAATAATTCACACCAATAAGGCAAAACAGAATCAAATGTCATGAAGGAAACTCAAATTAAGAAGCAATTCTAAAAGGTTTCAACTAATTGCTAGGGAGTACTGAATTGGACAAACTAAAGTCATATTGAGTGATGAAAATAATCATAGGAACGATTCATAGATAGAGCGTAAGTCTTAACATAGATTAGGACATATTATAGACGCATGCCAATCACTATAGAGATCCAGGACAAAGCAAGAGACAAACTGATGCCATATAGCCAATGTAAACATTCAAAGTACCAATACATTAAGCTAGACGAACTTCAAACAATCTACATTGTTCAAGTTAAACCTAATCACATCTCAGAACTGGCAGTTTATGCATCAACAAGTGCTAAAAAGGTTCATATCATAAACATATTCGATACTAGCAGGGTTACACATGGAAATAATCTAGAAACACATTAAGTTATACAATTTCAGAGGCATGAATATGCTAATCTGGAACACAAGAGAATAAATATTGCAAAGGTTAAAGAACTCACCAGTTAATGATTGATAAGTAGATGAAAAAGAAAGAACATAATCACTTTGAACGTCAACAAAGAGCAGTATAACCCAGGACCTTAATGCGTTAAATTCTCAAGGGCTTCAAGGAACCCAGGGCAGTGCTCACACCAAGGAGGGTGGAAAATAAAATTCTGGTGGCCTTGGCTTTCAGCCGACCAAGAGCCACAGTAGAACAAGAGAATAAGAGAATAACAAAGTGAAAACTCTTAGCTTTTTAGTGAAAACTTAGTGATTAAAAGTCTGTCAAAAACGAAATGTGGGAGGGGTTTATATAGTGGTAAAATCAGCACATAAATAAGGAAATACAATCAATCAAACATAAACAGGAAAGAAGAACACACACAAATCAATTTAGAATCAGGTTAGGAGAAGAAACCAGTAAACCCTAGTTTGATTAGGATCAGAAATTGGCCGGAGATCTAGGGGAATCTAAACCTCATAGCCTTGCTATGATCGTATTAGGACGAAATATTGTCCAAATCTTGAAGAATAAGGCAGATTTCCTTTGGTTCAGAGGCGGATACTTGCCAAAATTGGGCGAGTACTAAGTTATACCATATTTGTGCAAGTAACAACGATATAATCCCCAAAAGGTAAGCAAATCAGTGTAAGAATCCATGAATGTATCGGATTAGGAGAAGAACTAGAGGTGACAATTAGGGTTTGTGAGGAGAAGAGAAGGTTCGAGAGGATTTGGGGGCGGCGGACAGGTAAAATGAAGTTAGGGTTTAGGGTTGAGGGGTTATAAGGAGAGGTTGCGGATTATTATGGGTCGTTGATCATTTGAGATCAACGACCAAGATCGAAAAGGGAGTGGGGCGGGTCGTTTAAAATGGGTCGCGACTGTGTTCAATAAAGGGTTGGGCTGGTTTGGACTGTTGTGAGGGGAGAGGGTTTGGGCCAAAATTGGTCCGAAAATTAGCCTAGAATTGGGCTAGTTTTTAATTAGGAGATTAAAAGGGAAATAATTTAATAAAATAATTAAAAATATATATAAAAATTCTGTTTATACAAATTAATACTTTAGAATAATATTATAAGAAAATGTAAAATATTATTTGACCCTAAACAAAATGACAAATGCAAAATATAGGCTATGCGTGCAAGATTTTGAGAATAGCTTAAAATACTATTGTAATTATAAAATAAAGTGAAAATATTTGAAATATGTATTATGGATGCAAATAATAATTTAAGTCATCACAAAATAATTTAAAAGATAATTATTAGATATTTATATAATAAAAATATAGAAAGAAATTAATTTTTGGGCTTTAAAAATTACGAAAAATTATAAAAAAATGCTTGTAAACTAAGTAATGACACAAAATGATATTTTGAAACTATATGTACTGTTTCAAAAAATATGAGGGCAAAACTGGTATCAACAATGACACCTGGAGAATTGATACAAATCTACAAGGGCATAACTATGACCGTATGTACTAAGTGTACAAAGGAAAAAAAGGGAGGGGGGGGGGGGGGGGGGGGGGTCCTAAGTCTTTTATCCTAAAGGATCACCCCGTGCAACATAAATAATACTTCGCAACTTTCTTGAGATAGGGAGTTTCTCATATTATTCAGCGGGCACAGACTATCATCTCATGCTACCCGATTACTGTTAAATTTGTTTACCTAAAGGTGCTCTAATTTAATTACAAGTCTTACCCCATGCGTGCACTACCCGTCCCATGCCTATGGTCCAAGAGGCATTGGACCTCTATTTGGGTGGTTCTAGACTTTACCTAGGTTGCTCAAAATGAAAAAACTAAGCGACATTCAAAACAAATAGGACTGCACTTAAGGACAGTTAAAGGCTCAAGTTAGCCTCCGCAATTAGACAACAAATGCACACAAACAGATTTCTACGTTAGGAATTAGACAATTTCAATATTGAGGCAAATTGAAGTCATTAAGCTATATAGACATGGTTTATATATGATCTGATTCAAATGTTCAGGCAGTTTCAGATGCAAGGTGCCACTTTAAACCTATAGACATGATTTCTAAATAGCTATACAATTTAAGAATATTTGGTACTGCTATGTCGTTTATTGAGATTACAAATTATAAGTTATTAAAACTTATAGACATGATCTCTAAGTGATCTACGTGGTAAGGGGAGTGAAAACCATTGGAAATACTCGGAATTACTTGTGTTTGATCCTATTGGCATGCTTTCTAAGCGAGTAGAAATATTCTATAGCTAGGTTCTAATAGTTTGCAGTTGAATTCTATAACACTTTGTTCCTATATGCATGCTTTCTAGGCGAGCGATAGATATAACAATAGCTGGTGAATCAATCAAGAACCTATGGACATGATATCTAGATGAAGACCAGTAGAACATAAGCTAGTATGATCCTATAGGCATGATATCTAATGAACATGCTGCAGTTATGAAAATTGAAGGGAGGTTATTGGCATTTATTTCCTATATGCATGCTTTCTAGTAACATATGGCAGTAGACATGGGAATAAATAGAGCACTTAAGCTCATGCTTTGATAATAAATAAGTTGTGTGAGTGTGTGATTTTCCTAATGGCATGATTTCTACTAGTGCACGTAGAAATTTGAATAGCACATATAACATGTTGGATAAAATAACAAATAAGTCATACGAACCCTACATACATGTTTTTTTACCCTTTCATGCAGACTTTAGAATATACTCGTTTTTCCAATTTCACTAACACCCCAATTGTTTATTACAAAATTATTACAGACCAGATGAGGAATACAATTATAAATATTACACAAAAAACTATAGTAGGCCTACAACAGGCCCAAAAGAGATACCCAGTATTGCCTGTACTTCACAAACTCCTTCTTCGCGAATAGCATGCCCAAATCCAAACAGGGACTATGCCCATCAACACAACCCAAAAATCATAGAGGAACTCAAACCAACCAAACAATCACAAATTGACCATATGACCCAAATGTTGAATTACATAGACATCACGTATACAACCCAGTTTGCATATTATATAAACAATGTGAGAAAAAACTAAATGTCGGAGACAACTCGAATTCCAGCAGCAAAGAGAGTGATCAAAGAACCCCAAATTCTAGTGTGTCAGAGTTCACAAGGGTCTCAAATAGACCCCGAACAGTGCTCACACTAGGGAGGTCAATAGAGAGAGTTTTGGTGGCCTTGGCTTTCAACCGGCCAAGGGTGATAGATTCATAATAGTGTAGGTAACATAATAGAACAGTGATCAAGTGATGCAGTTTGAAGAGCTGTATTTGTATTTTAGAAACATACATGGTATGGGTGATTAAATAAAAAATATGTAAGCAAAAAGAATTAACAAAACTCAAAACAGAGGTTGATATCACAAGTTCAAACACTTAGCATATTGGGCAGAAAATATTTTATAGGAAGTAGGAGAATCATGCTTTCTGGGATTACAAGATTATCATACAAAGGAACACTATGCCGATAGAGCACTAACTTAAAGGGTTTAAAGCCTAAGGGTCCAAATTATGTTGAACACCAGAAAGTAGGCAAGCCAACTTATATCAATAAGGCAAAACAATGTCGAACATTATAAAAAAACACAAGTTAAGTTAGCTACTCTAAAGGTCCCGACTAATCACTAGGGAATACATAATTAAGCAAACCAAAGACATAATGAGTGACAGAAATAGGCATACTCGCAGGTCATAGCTAGAGTGAAGGTCTTGACATAGATTGGGACACATTAAAGATATGAGTCAGTCACTATAGGAAACTAGGACAAGGCAGGGAAACAAACTCATGCCAAACAACCAATGTAAACATTCAAAGTACCAACACATTAGGCTAAACAAACTTAAGATAGTCTAGATTGTTCAAGTTAAGCATAAACATATCCAAGAGCTGACCGTTTAGGTATAATCAAATGCTAAAGAGGTTCATATCACAAAACAAATTCGATGCCAACAAGGTTGCACATACAGATGGTTTAGAAACACATTAGGTTATGAGATTTCAGAGGTATGATATGCAAATGATGAACACAGGGGAACAAATATTGTGCAAGCTAAGGAACTTACCCGATATCGATTGACAAATAGACAAACAAGAAAGAATAAACTCCACAATAATCTGAATGTCGACAAAGAGCAATAGAACCCAGGATCTTAGTGCGTCAAAGTTCCCAAGGGCTTGCCAAAAATAGGGCAAGAACTAAGTAACACCATAAACACGCATATAATAACAGAGTAACACAAAATAGGTAAGTAAATCATGGATTGATTCCATGTTTGGGTTGGGATCAAGGAGGGTTGGATATGACGGCTAGGGTTTCTTTAGAGGAAAGGGGGAGAGTGTTTGGAGGCGGCTGGAGTGAGGGAAATGGGGTTAGGGTTAGGGTGATGGATAATTAAAAGAGGTGGATGAACGAGGGTCGTTGATCTACGCCACGATTAAAAATTGGAACGGGGCGGGTTTTGGAGATGGGCACCGACCGGGTTATCGACTAATGGGTCATTTGGTTTGGAATGAGACTATTGGGCTAAGGTACTGGGCCAATTTTGGTCCGTAATTTGGCTTAAAATTGGGCTACTACTTAAATACACACAATTTATGAAAGTAAGTAATAAATAAATAAAAATATTATTTATGCATTAAAATGATTGAAATAATAATTTAGCGTTATAAAAATATAAAATGCTACTTTGGCATAAATAATATAATAAAAGAGCACTTATGCCTGAACAAGCAATGTTTCAAAATTTAAAGGCATTTATTCTGTTTTTTCTTGTTCAAATATAATTTCGTGAATTTTAATGATGTTGACAAAGAGTCTAATGCTTTTAAGACTTATCTATGCAGTTTTCAAAAATATTAAAAGATAAAAAGAAGAATGAATGATAATTTTAGTAAAGGAAGAAAAGAATCTTTACCACAGTAAATAGTAATTTTTTTGGGGGGAATAAATTGTTATCTTATCTCAATAGGCTTAAGTTTTATCTGCTGACTATACCTATAATAAGCACGAGATGTTAACCTGAAAAAGAGGATTAGTAAATTATTAGAGCCACTCAATTTACTCTTAACCATTTTGATTTTCCCCCCAAAATAGCAATAAATAAAATTTAAATTCTTGCACACTATCTAATCATCTAATGAAGTTACAGATATGGCCATATTGGACCAATAACTTTCTTTAAAAGAGAAGTGGAAAAAAGAGAGAGATGGTTACTTTTGTAAATTTAAGCAATGTTTTAAAATTTAAAGGCACAGGACGGTGATTTTTACTTATCATTGACATTTGACACAACCTTTTAAGTTTATGTAGTATAAAAATAAAATAAGATGTAAAGCGTGAAGGAAAAAAGAAGAACGTAAGATTTGACTATCAAATTTACTCTGTGTTATATGAGAATTTCACCATATTAAATGAATATAGGTAATCCAATGTGAGATTTTGATAATTACCTTTTAAGTAACCAAATTTATTGTCACATTAAGTAAGCGAATCAGCTAACCCAAGCAGATGATTCTATCAGTATTTCTCATCCTAATTTAGTTGTCACGGTATTTCGTTTTATTGAGAGATGAACTGATGAAAAGGTTGAGACAGTACTAAAATAAAAGGAAAAATCGACCGTTAAAATCGATCGATGTTGGTCGGTAATTGGCAAAAATCGACAGAAAATCGGCCGATTCATGGCGGTCGATAATCGCAAGGTCAGTCGAGCTAATCGATCAACTTTCGTCGGTATTTTCAAACCGATTCCTTTCTTTCAATTAAATTCCAAAAAAGAAAAAATTGCCAAAAAAAAAATCAACCGAAGTTAGTCGGTATTTTAATTATGTAACTAAATAATTCACCATCAAGGAATCGAACTGGGGTCTATACTTTGGCAGGATACTATTTTACCACCCGACCATTGATGCACATTGTTTTAAGACTGTCTTTTATTTTATTTATACTCTTTAATTGCATTTTTGAGTGTCACGACTTGAAATCTCACCGTCGGGACCGTGATGGCGTCTAACGTTGAACCCGCTAGACAAGTCAACGTTACTGGTTATTCTAACGTGTTTCCTTATTTTTAACAATTGATAGGTGATATACAAGATCAGAATAAATAAAATGCGGAACAAATGAAAGCTAACAATTTAATTAAATACTATTACAATTTCCACTATAAACTTCCCAGGTTCGGTATCACAATTTCACGGAGTATAGGTCTGAACAAATAAAGTACTACTGTCTCAGAAATGTGTAAAGACAGGAGAGAAATAAGACAGGAGGTGACGCCAAGGCCCGCGGACGTCTGCAGGACTACCTCAGTGTCGTCTGATGTACCGAAGGGAGCCACCTAGATCAGTAACCACTAGGTCCAGCACTGGAATTTGCACAATAAAAATTGTGCAGGTGTAGTATCAGTACAACCGACCCCATGTATTGAGTAAGTGCCGAGCCTAACCTCGGCGAAGTAGTGACGAGGCTAGGACACGACAAATAATATCACCTGTGCAGTTTAATAATATAAAAAAAAATAACGGCAGAAAATAAACAGTTAAGTACAAAAACGGGGGAAAAACATACTGTGAAAAAAAGGGGGTGGCAATTACTGAAATAATGGAACAAGGCAACGATTTTAATATCGAAGTAACAACAAGAATTAACAACGCAGAACAACAAGTAAATAGAAACGGGACGGCATGTCCCCTCGTGCATAAACAACATAAACACGACACGGAATATCCGCTCCTGCTAAAACATCATAAACACGACACGGATGCCCCCTCGTGCATAAACAACATAAATATGGCACATAATGAACCCTCGTGCATAAACAACATAAACATGGCACGAAATGTCCCCTCGTGCATAAATATCAAAAACAACAGTTTGGCAAGAAAATCAACAATAGGAAACCATAAATGCAAAGGAATAATCAACAGTAATAATACTGTCCCGGTAAGGGACACAACTATAACCAACCTCACTCAAGTGTATAACTTAACAAATATTCCTCAACCGAACAAATACTCAACAATATTCACAAATTAAGAATTTCTCTCAAATGAATACTACCAAATTGATATTAAATTCCATAACGCAATAAACCTCAATGAAAATCACATAATTACTCATATTTGACTCACGGGCATGCTTGACCACAACATATCCTCACCTATACATTGGACATGGAATAAACACATAGCAAATAAGACTCAACACCTATTCCCTCAAGCTAAGGTTAGGCCAAACACTTATTTTGATGCCACGAACACAATTCAAGCCTCAACTACCGCTTTACCTCTTAATTCCACCACCAACTCGCTTGTATCTATCCACAAGTTACTTAATTATATCAATAAATACTAAATGAATCAATTCTAATGCATGGAAATGAGTTTTCTAAAGTTTTACCCAAAAAGTCAAAAATCGACCCCGAGCTCGCTCGGTCCAAATCCGAAATTCGGACCAAAACCCGATTACCCATTCACCCCCGAGCCCGGATATATAAATGGTTTTGGAATCCGACCTCAATTTGAGGTCTAAATCCCAAAATTTCAATATTCTTAGGTTTTACCCAAAATTCCCAATTCCATCAAGAAAACCCTAGAATATTGAAATTTTGGGATTTAGACCTCAAATTGAGGTCGGATTCCAAAATTTCAATATTCTTAGGTTTTACCCAAAATTCCCAATTCCATCAAGAAAACCCTAGATTCTAGGATGAAATCTTGTAAAAAGAAGTTAAGGAGTAAAGAAAATGAGTTAGAAATCACTTACTAACGTTTTGGAGGAGAAAGAGTGTTTGGAAAATCGCCTCTTACGTTTTTAGGGTTTTGAAAAATGAAAAATAACTGAAAATCCCGTTTAAATATACCCCTCTCACGCCCCCACCGCGGACCGCACAAAGGGAGTGCGACCGCACAAAGAAACAAACAAAAGAAAGAAAGAAAATAAAGAAAAATAACTGCAGTGACATGCTTTAGTATTTTGGCCATAACTTTTTCTACAGATGTCCAAATTGTACTTTCTTTACCTTTCTGAAAACTAGACACGAAGGGCTACAACTTTTGGGGAATCATCTCAAAATTCCTTGAAGATCAAACGATATAGGCCTCCGAAGTCAGGCTAGTGAACCTGCTCCTCATCGCGGACCGCACAAAAACGAGTGCGGCCACAAAGGCCCTTCCGCGGCGAGCACAAAATCCAGCGCGGACCTCGCTGACGGTTCGGAGATATGCACTCCTCTGACCTGCAAAAGCTATGTTTTAAGCCTAAAAATATCCCGGGACCTACCCGAAATTTACCCGAGCACTTGGAACTTCAAACCAAATGCGCACACAACCTCGAAAACATCCTACGGACTTATTCGTGTAAATCACCAAAATAACATCATAAACATCGAATTAAATCCCAAAATCAATGAAATTCTTCAAAACTTCTTTAAACATCAAAATTTATATTTAAGGTCCGAATCACGTCTAATGAAGTTCGTTTCTTACCAAACTTTACAGATATGACACAAGTATTATATCGAACTTGTACCGGGCTCCAGAACTAAGATACGAGCCTGACAATTTGATTGATTTTAATATTAATATTAATTTATTTTAAATGAAAAATCGACCGTCTTCGGTCAAATTTTTGATTGACCAAAATCTGTCGGCCGATTTTGCCTAATTTCTAGTAGTGAGACATTAAACTATGATTTAATTAATTATTTTAGGAAAAATTGTGTAACGTGAAAAAGTATTGATAAAAAGTGTCAATATAGTTTGCACTAATTTTTTATAATTCACGCATTACCATATGGGCTTGTGACAATTTGTTTTTTGACTATAAAGCCATATTTGTTTAATTACAATATCAGCAACGTATATAGGATTACTAAGATATTGTCTCTAATTTGAGTAGTGAATAATTAAGATTATTGATTTTCTCAACTTTTCAATGTGTATATCTTTATTTCAAATTACTTAATAAAAATTTAAATAAAATAAAATAAATTATTACATTCACAAAGTATTAGAGAAACTAGTAATTTATATATATATATATATATATGATCATTTTCCACGAAGCAGACTCTAACGCCGGTAATAGCGGTAGCTAGCGCATGTGGTAGTCGATAGTGGTAGTTGCGTGAGGTTGTTATCGATAGTATAGGTGGTTGGTGATGATCGTTGTACATTGACAACTCGCGATGGTTGTTCAATTGCAGGAAAAGGTAATGATTATGTGGTGATGATTACTGCCATTGGAGGTGGTAGAGGTCGCCGTGGTTGTGCAATGAATACTTAGTGGTAGAGGAGATTGATAACTGTGCGGTGAAAATTAGGGACGGAGATGATTGATGATGATACTTAGTTTTGTGGTCGAGACTCGAGACTAGTGGTGATGGTTATGTTATACGTGTTAGTGGATAGAATGGTACTAAAAAGTTTCCTTTGTAGGAATTTTTAGTTAAATAACATCTTGATTATTTTAAGACATACGAGCTCTAAATAAAATAGACCTATTAAAAATAAATAATAATAGAAAAACTGCGCTTAATGTACTGAGGTTCGAATGATTTAAATTTAGACCTCTATTAAATTTAAAAAAAAAAAAACGAGGCCAAAAGGCTAAGTTATTGAACTTCTTATTGCCCAGGGGGATTAATACAACTCCGAAAAGAAAACAAAAACTAAAAAAAGAACAAATATATTATAGTTTGAATTGAAAATTCATCCAAATAACCTAAAGTATAGAACAAATATATTAGAACAAATATAGACAATGTAGGAAAAGAAAAGTATAGAAAAGCTAAAGAAGAAACAAAAAAAAAAAAAAAAAAAA